>JAPMOR010012979.1:0-29951 GCA_026543865.1 Argiope aurantia
CAGATGCATTTCATTCATAACAACTTCATAGCCAAGCATAGAGCAAATAAATGGACCCCAGAACGATGGGCATGTGTTGTCTTCTGGTGAATGCAGGCTTTACCCGTAATCTGGTCCAGGTGTATATTTTTATAGAGAGTATCAGGAACTCATTAGAACCAGACAGACAGTCAAAAGAGAAAACCACTATCCACAAAATCTGACGTATATCTGTAATTCTGAAGATGAAATCATATACAAAACAGCATCAATTTATTGAATTCCATTCTTTTTTCAATTATTGCTCCCAAATGTACAGATACAGGTTTTCTTCCAGACTAGACGGATTTCTTTCAAAATTTACCACATTTCTACAGATATGTTGTAAAAATTGCATACTAAATTTCATCCATTTAGTTCGAGGTCTCTGGTTATCACATAATTCACAAATGCATAGAATTCCAAACTTGAATTCTTTTTTGGACTTATGGATGTTATAACATGGCGATGCATCAAAATCTCGAATTTTGTAAGACCTTTTTAATGTTTGATTATCATATTAAGAAAATAAAAGAAATAAAGCAATATTTAATTCCATCCGAGAAAATAAAATGTAGAATTAAGGCTTTAATACATATACAAATAGTATCCCAGTACTTTTTTAAATCTGTATATATATATAGGACATTTAATAACTACCATGTATTAGTATATCTGATCATGTGGCAGAAGTTTAAATTATTACTTTACATTTGGATAATTAATTGCCATTTTTAAAATGAATTAAAACTTCTTATGAGATTTCAATTTTCCTTCTTTTTTTCCCACCATTATAATTAAAGGCCATTTGTTAATTAGCAGACTGTATTTTAAATTTGAAGAATTTTAATTTTTCTCAACAGAAAGCGATATTTGTCTAACAACAAAGATTGACTTGTTGCTTCCAAAATAAAGATATGCAACCGACATAAACGTTTAAACAAATTCGTGCAATCAACAGAAGAACAAAAACAATAACTAAAAACAATTTAAGTGTAACTCTATTTCTGAAGAAAAAGTCTCGAAGAATGTGTTTGCATGTTGGCGTACTATCTGTAAGCTGTGTTATGATGCATGATGAACCCATCTTTCGAAATGCTCTACAAGACAGATCTAGAATTTCCAAGCCCTACACGTAATTAATTCTTGGGTGGTAGGTACTAACATTTTAGTCATATCTTAGTTCAATTTTTAATTAAAAATTAATCAATATTTTATAGTTTTTACATTATAACCAAATTTTTTACACTATAAAATTCTCACAAATTAGCTTTTCAGTTTCATCTACTTTATTTACGAATTTTTTTTTCTAATTTCAGTAATCTTTTTTAAATGTATTTTAGTGTATTTTACAGCATATATATCAATGTATTTTTTCAATATGTTATTGGATTTAAAGCTAAAAGCATTGAGGCGATATTGAATATATTCACTTTCTTTTATACGTAGTATAGAGAAAAAATAGTAATCGTCAAAAAATTCGAACTCGAGATTTCGACGAATCTCCACGTTTTAGACCCCCCAGAGTTAGAAAAATACATACTTTTTGAAAATGTCGGTTTGATTATCTGTCTGTCTGTCCTACTGTTCGAATACAATTTAACAAAATAACTACAAAGCGAAGAGAGTCGGGGCACAGATTTAACATCTATAGAGAAGATACCTATCAAAGTTTGAACCAAATCTAAAGAGGGGTTTGACCATTTGTCGGTCTGCACTTCGAGAAACATAAAAGTGATAACTCAAAAACGCAATGAGTTAAATATATTAAATTTGGTATGGGATTTTGTAATTACAAGTTTAGTTTTTTAACAAATTTTGGTTTCGGTCGGTTGGTAAAAACGTATCTAAATCCCGAATTTGACTTTCAGATGTTATTAACTGCATGCGAGAGATTAATCCTAATAATCTCGCCAAAGTTCACACGGTAGATTCAATAAAAATGGTAAATTCATCCTAAGGTTAATATTTCATAACTATTGTACGCTAGTGCCATGCAAGGCGTTCTCTGGTATAACACCTACATTAGATCGTATGCGAAAAAGTTTTGGAGGAACCACTCCCACTGTTTTTTTTTTGAGTGAACGTTATTGCTGTTATGTAATTAATATGAAATTTAAAAAATAAAACAATGATTGACAAATTAACATTATCATGCTACGATGGTTTGACAAGAAGTTCTATTTGCTTTTAAATTTCCTTTTAAATACATAAAAAATTATTTTTGAATTCTATTCTAACGTCTTCAAACGATTTTATATTTATTATATATATTTGTATACCCTACTACTTATGCAAATTGTTTTTTAAATCAATCTTAAAATCGAACACAGCAATGTTACTTCAGTCATTGTGCTCAATTTATTACAAATATAGAAAATTCCTCGAAATAACACTCAGACTAAAGAAAAAAAAAAAAGAATACACATTTTACACAAAAGTGTGGAAGGGGAGGGTCTGTAAAAGGGAGCATAGAACAGCCATCCCTTTGAGAAAAATAAAATAATAAAATAGAATGGAAAGATGGGGGAGGGGAGGAAAAACACTGGTCCGAACTTGAAGTCGTCTTCCAGTTTAGCACTGAAGCACATTTAAGGTGAAATTTATTTCCAGGAAATCGAACGTTTTGATCGTTTCCATGGTAACCGGGACACCGCCTGACGTTGATGATGATGATGATGCTTGTCGGGCACACTTCTTTTGCTCGAAAATTCAAATGTCCCGGAAATAGGAGAGGTAAACGCATCTTCTGATGTCACTTCCTTTCCCGACTTCCATAAATAGAACAGAATTTCTTTTTCTTAGTAGAAAAGGTAAATATGATAATGAAAGATTTGATTTCTTGCACAATTTAGTTCAGGAAATGAATGTTTCTCTTTCGTCGTCGTCTTTTTAGTTAGTAAATGATTTTTTTTAGTGCATTATTGATATTAATGGTAGTGTATTCATTAGTATAATTTATTTATATTTCCGTGTATGATGCATACAAGACATTGCGATCGTACCAATGGTTACCCTTTTTAAACTTCCAAAAATTTGAAAAAAAAATGGATCGATAATTTACTTTTCGGGAGGGACCTTTGTAATTTTTTTTCACATACTCCGTAATAAGGATGTTATCCCTCCCCGAGTTAGAGTCCGTCTGTCTGTATGTGACAAAGATAACTCAAAATCGCTTTAAGCTAGATGGTTGGGATTTCGCACATGGTCTTTATACCAAATTTGCAGACTTCTATCAAAATGTGAATAAAATTGAGTTCGTCTGTCCGACTATTCGAATATAAGTTAACGCGATAATTACAAAAAGAAGAGAGCTAGAAAAATAAAATTTGGTACACAGATTTAACATCTATAGTCTATAAAATCTAACATCTATAGACACCTATCAAATTTTGACCCAAATCCAACCAGAAATTGACCGTCTGTCGGTCTGTACTTTCAGAAACATGTTAACACGATAACTCAAAAACGCAATGACTTAGATATATCAAATTTGGTAAGGAATTTCATGACTATAAGTGCATTTTTATATCAAATGTTGGTGTCAATCGGTGGAGAAAAACGTGTCAAAACAGAAATTTGCTTTTGAATACTATTAATCGCATGCCAGGGATTAATCGCCAAAAAAACTCGCCAAGGATGACACGGTAGATTCAGTAAAAATGTTAAATTCATGCTGAATACTATTTCGTAACTATTGTTCGCCAATGCCAAATAAGGCATTCTCACCTTTATGAGAGAGTATACGAGAAAGTTTTGGAGAGACCATTCCAGATGGTTTGTGCTTTGTAGTTATATTCATTTAAATTCGGATAGAGACAATATCTTGAGAATGGATTTCCTTCAAATTTGACAGAAAACCACTAATTTGGCGCAAAAACTGCATACTAAATTTCAAATGTGTGGCTCAAAGTTTTTGTAAGACAGAAAGTAATATCAAAAATGTATTTTTCGGATTCTAAAGTGCGTAGATGCATCAAATATCGATGTCGATTTGGAATATTATAATACTTTCTCTTTTTATGCTTCGTATACAAGAAAATAAAAATGCCCATTACAGTATTGATGACAAAATGGACCTTGAATACATGATTACGGTTACTCCATCTTTAACCATTTTTTTAACATATCACTCGCATTTGGGTGATTGAACTTTAACGATATATTCATGTAGTACCCCCCTCCCCCCCTCTATTTGCATTCGCTACATAAGCACGAAGCTCCCAGCTTTAAAAGCAACAGTAAATTTACCAAAACCCATTCTCTGAAAGGTTTTTACAAAACCACCCTCCCCATCCAGAAAGACAATAAAAGCACTCCATTCAGTGCTATTCTTGCATTGTGTCGTAAACACACGCACGGATCTCGTAACAGCCTTCTGAATATAAGGTTTCCTTCAAAGGATGCTTTGGCTGTTTTATTTCCCGTTTTTTTTTTTTTTTCGCTTTTTCATTCTTTCCTCTTTTACGGCGAAATACAGCTGCAGCGATTGTTTTCGTGTTGTATTGAACAAAACTGCGGGCGTGGTGGTGTGTGCGGTGGTATAAGTAACAACAGCAAATGTTACTTTTAAAGCGAGGAGTTCGAAAAGTTGTTACGTGCGTTTGCACAGTGGTGGAATAATGACCCTTCTGAAATTTCGCTTTCAGTAGTCGGTATTGCGTGTGTGAGATGGCTTGTTTGAGACCAACCCACTTCTTATTTTATGCAACGATTTTGCTCATAACGTACGATTTAATGAGTTTGTAGCTCGATTTCCCGATATCAATTTGTGTATTGGTTCGACGGGTACTTATCTGAAAAAGACTATAATTCATTAACTTGTCAATTCTTTTAAAGCTGCTTCAATATTTGACATGTTGGTTCCACTTTTAAATGACTGATGAAGTTTGAAAACGTTTTATTCGCACACTGCATTTTTAAAGGGGTGTGTTCTGTTGTATTCAATTGCTCTGTGGTGTATAAGGTTGTCAGTTTGGAATGAC
Organism: Argiope aurantia; assembly: GCA_026543865.1. Lineage (NCBI taxonomy): Eukaryota > Metazoa > Arthropoda > Arachnida > Araneae > Araneidae > Argiope > Argiope aurantia. The sequence goes on from JAPMOR010012979.1 coordinate 5,004, forward strand.
GGTCCCTATAATAGTTATAACGATTACCAAGGAAATATCAAAATCGACAACAATACTGATTAATATTAACAGACAGTGGCGTAGCAAGAGTAAATGGGGAATGGGGGCATAATATCTCATCTCCCTCCATTCTTTTCTGCAATGATTATCCTAAGGTAATGAGGACAAAAATACTCATAAGAGCTACTAAGGAAATATCAAAATCAATAATAGCACACATTACAACTAACAGACAGTGGTGTAGCAAGAGTAATTGGGGAATGGGCGCAAAATATAAATTTCTTACCTCCCCTCTCCATTTTTTTTTTTTGAATGATTGTCCTAAGGTATTTGAAGACTAAAATATTCATAAGAGCTATTATGGAAATATCAAAATCAATAATAACACAGATTAATACAAACAAGCAGTGGCGTTGTAAGGATAACTGCGGAACCAGAGCATAACAAATTTTTCGCCTCCCCCCCCCACACCTTTTTCTTTTGCAATAAACATCCTAAGATAATGGAGGCAAAAACAGCTAAAAAAAGTTACTAAGGAAATATCAGAATAAACAATAGCACTAATTAAAATTAACAGGCAGTGGCGTATAGGTAATCATTGAACCGAAACATAATATAACTTTGCATCTTTGTAATGATTGGACCCAAGGTTATAAAAATGATAAAAATTACAAAGGAAATATTAAAGTGAACAATAACACTGATTTGAAATATTAAAGTGAACAATAACACTGATTTATTATTAACAGTGGCATAACAAGAGTACTTGAGGGATGAAGACATTTTTTCGATCCTCCTCCTCATCATCATCATCATCAGCGAATTAGCAAATGGAAATAACAACCGGGGCATAGCATTATGTTTTCGTTTATTTTTTATTACATTCATACGAAGGTCTTATCTCTACAGTGCCCTCGATGATAAGGAGTGTCCAGGGCATCTATATTCACCCTTGTATCCCCTTCCCGCAAATTCACTTCGTCACCGTTAAAGAAGTGAATAACGAGAAATCCTATTATATATTTATTGATATCATTTTTCCTCCCCCCCCCCAATTAATGATGACCCTAGATAATACAACAAAATTGGAGATGAAAAATTAACCTTAATTCCACGAGATAAGAATTAGATTTTTTTTTCTTCATCAAGTGGCATTTAAATTTCACTCTCATAACGTCTACTGATCTTCTGAAAAACCTGTCTATTTAAGTGAACCGCTCACTTTTAGCCAGTCTGCCGTGAGTGATTTTCTTTGTTTCCGAGGGTGTTTTTTTTTCTCGTATATATAATCTGTGAATTCGATTACTGAGTAAACGCTACGAAGTAGAAGAATGATATTTAATATTTTGCTATTAAACTAAATTAGCAGCTTTTGATCAAACTTTGAACGAAATCAATTCACGGGAAGTTTGATTGTCCAAGTATAAATGAATACAATACCTTTAAAAGGTAGAGCTAGATGGATGGAATTTGGTACACAGATTTAGCATCTAAAATGTTAGATTTGTATCAAATTTTAGATCAAATCTGAAATATGTACTTTCTATTGACTGAATGTCAGTCTATGCTTTCACATACATTTAAATGCGATTGATCAAAAGAGTAATGACTCAGATGAATGAGATTTGTTATGCGTGAAAAATAAAAATAAAAGCAAGAGCATCCATGGCGTTTTTCGCCAACTTAATCCACAATACCTTTAATGGAAAGTACGCAAGAAAGTCTTGAGACTAATTCTAAATCAAATTCATAGAAGATTAAGAAAAGTATCTTTTCACTTCAAAACTTACAAAGATAAAGAAATAAAAATATGCATTTAGCAATTTTTTGCATCCAATAGAAAAAAATACTTTTGTCAATGTTTAGTAAATTTCAATGGGCTGTCTTTAACCCCACATAATATATTAAGCCGATGAGAGATTTCCGATAATATTCTGCAAAAGACTGGGAAATTGATACATAGTCATTTATTTTCATTTCTTTCACACAGCGTCAGTTTCGGAGGAGGTTGATTGCTTGAAATTTTGTGGCAGAAAAGCCAGGCGTAATCATTCAGTGCCATATATAATATTTTTGCAATTCAAATTTTATCCATTCGTTAAGATTAAGAAACAAAGAAAAATAAAGATGCCTCATTAACGAGTCTCAAACAGCAAATCAAGCAAAATTAATGAAATTGAAATCGGTATTAAAATAGTCATATATTAGGAGTATCTTTGAATAAGTCTGCCAAGATAAACAATGTTAACCCCTTAAGCAATTTGGCAGTACGCCATGATGCGATTTATCCCTTTTTTACGCAGTGTGGGGGTATGTAGATTATTATGATCTGTGCAGGAAGCAACAGGACGAATGTTGTTGGAAACATTTCTTTAATAATCACATTCACACACTTAAAACAAACACAAAGACAAGACATTCGCGCACGCGCTTCACAGTTCAGCATCCCATCTTCTTCTCATTACAATCGCAATGCATTATGGGATTACATATGGGATGGCTTAATCAGGTATCGCCATCTAGTATCCAAAAGAGAAGATAAGTGTAATGCAACTGCTACAGCAGTAGTTTTTCAAACAGTAGTTAAATCATTTATAAATACTATAATTTAATACAAATTTTTTTTTTTCGAATTGATAAATATTTCAATTCAATAAATTTTAACTAGAATCCAAACGACAGACCATATTCAAAATAGCTGGTATAATTTAATTAGATAGCAAAACAAATAGATAAGTCAAGTAATTTAATCACTTGCAGTGGAAATACGTGCTGCGCACATAAAGACGCTTTTGTCGGAGAATTGCAATGACACATTAGCAGGCAAACGTCACAGAAGTAAAAAATTCTTCTCGGCAAATTGAAAGGCAAAGGTGGCATCTAAGTTACTAACTAACCTTTATATTACCTTTACATCTGAGTTATTATCTAGCAGCATAAACTGTTAATGTAAGACACTGTCAAAATTAGGGCTTGAAAATAACTTTTCAGTCCTTAATTTCTAAGATACTGCAGTTATCGAAACACTTGAAATCCAAATTAGTTCGTCTTAATGAGGCACCTATTTGGATTTATTTTTCTATCTTCAGTATTAAGAAAATTATAGCGAAATGAAAATTTCATCCTCCCACCATTTCCACCCACTTTGAGATAGATGGGCCATTTACGAACTCGTCTCGAGATTTTTACATTTCTAACAACATATTCTAAGTCAGTTCAAATCGAAACAAAATAACTCTAGTTATTCTGTTCACAAGATAACACTGGCAAAGTGTTATATATTGTTACGAATCTGTGATGCTGCTTCCCAGCATAGTTGGTTCCATCAGAGAAAGACTGTTTTGCAGTCATCTGTATTGGATGGAATCCGGGTGTCGCATCGGAGGTCCCAGAGCGTGGCGACAAACTTGGCGATCATTTGGCGACTTTGGCGCCAAAATAGATTATACCCGAAACATCGAGAATTTTCCCGATCCGTCCATTGGGAACCGAGATACGCCTCGAAAGTTCCTGATTGGTTGAGAGGCTTCTAGCCCCGCCTCCTGAGACCTATAAAAGGAGGCAGTATGCGACTACCAGAGAGAGTAGTCAGAATCGACGGTGAAGAACGAGTCTTCCAGAGATTAGCAGAGCAGCGACGAAGTCAAGCTAGTGCTGAACTAAGCTGTGCCCTACTGTCTGCAGTGTAGAGTCTTGTTGTGTGCACGTCTCGGCTGAAGATAATTGTCTTCTCTGTGCTGTATATAGTTGTCATCTTTGTGCTGTCCTGTGTGTCTTCGTGTAAATAAACATCGTTGGGTTTTTTTTTTCTATTGCCGCCTGCTGATTGAGCGTTCTCCACATCATATCACTTCCACTATCCAAAAGAACCCGGAAATTTCGTAACAATATATTACACTTTTGAACGAAGGGTGATTTTAGGTTCTAAGGACGATGATCGATAAAGAACTAAAGAAAATTTCCCAAAGTCTTGTCTTGAGAGCCATTGCAATAGATAGTCTTCCTATAGGAATCTACCTAAAATTAGGTTCGGGATTCGTCGAGTGAGATTATTTGCCGGAACATAGTTTACAGAAACACAGCCTTATATTGAAAATTCAATTAGAAGATATAAATCTTTTACCGATTTCTTTAAGGCATCGGATACTTTGCGTGCCCTCGCTGCGAGTTATAGGGGGCTGTTTTGGCATGCTTACTTGTGAATTTCTTGCCGCCTCAAGTGATTAAATACATCATTTTGAAATTGTTAATAAAAATTATAAAAATTGTTGTATATTGTTAGCAGTTTGGGTCCTAATGAGCAATTACATGCAAACTATGTGTTAAAAACATGGTGATATTTGCACAGAATGCAATTTAATATGGACCTATTTGCTCGTAATATCTGTTATTTCCTTTGGAGATTTTTTTTTTTGCATTGAAAGAACTGCATTTCTAAAACGCAAGAGAATTCATAATAACAAAGATTTGCACGTAATTTCATTTTAACAGCAGATTTTGATGATAAAAGAAAATAGAGGAAGGTTTCATTCAGGTAGTCGAAAATTTACGATGCACGTGCCTTACGAATTTGAATTCAAGAAACAGCACAACTGCTCACGTCATTTCCTGCGATGAAGCCATACCGAAACGAGAATGACACTATCAATGGCTTGATTTTGCTTATTCAATCGAGGGGATTTACGATCCATTCATTTACAATTCACTTCAAGGGCACCTTCTGCGAGTGAATCGGAGAAAAATTGATTTGAAATATTATATATTGTAATATTTATAATATGATTCAAAGTAAAAAGTAAAATTAGAAAATAATTAAAAGGAAAAAATTCCCTTTAATAAAATTGCTTAAATAATAGTAATAATAATTTAAAAAAAAGTTTGAGGATACCAGTTAAAAGGCTTTTTTTACTTGACTTTTCCCTCTTAAATAATTAATAAACTGTATTTAAAACGCTAGAATTGAATTCAATTAGTAGCTTCTTACCACAGAACTCTACAATATTCGACTTGAATCATAAAGATTAAAAAATGATAAAGAATTAAAATGAAAAAAATGTACATTAAAAAACCCATTAAATTAGCCACCGCGGCCCTCCTTACCACGGAATTCAACACTATTCGACTTGAATCAAAGATTAAAAAATGGCAGAAAGTTAAAATGAAAAAAATTCAACATTAAAAAAAATCCATATACAAACCCATATAAACTAGCAAAAAAATTTTCAAGACAGATAAAATGTGTTTTTTAAAACTTTTTTTTAAAATTTTTTCTTCGTAAATAATTAATAAACTGCATTTCAAATGCTATAATAACTCTAACAAATGTATAATAGCTCCTTATCACGGAGTTCCACAATATTCGACTGAACCATGAAGATTAAAAAAGGATAAAAAAGTAAAGTGAAAAAAAATTCAACATTTAAAACCCTAAACAACTAAAAAAAAAAAACTTTCAACAACTAAAAAAAAATCAAGACAGATAAAATATTTTTTAAAACTATTTTTTACTTAACTCTTCCTCCACAAATTATACAATAAACCACATCCTACATTCTCTACAATATTCGACGCAAATCAGAAGGACTAGACCAACAAGAATGGTCTCCCCGAAGTTTTCTCACGTATTCTCCGATTAAGGCCTTATCTCCCCTCCCCCCTCCTCCCCGGCTCATAAAATCTCGATGCACTAGCGAAGGATAGCTATGAAATGTAGATTTTTGGCGTGAATCTGACATTTTTAATAAAAATAAACAAATTTTAATAAAAGTATATTTCAAACACATTTTTATCGACCGAATAAAACCAAATTTGACATCGATTGACCGTTGTTGTCACAAAATATATAGAATTCTATTCATTTAAGTTATTCTATTTATGAGTTATTATATTTAAATGCATGCGAATATGCAGAACATCAGGTAGTTAATTCTTTGGTTCGAATTTATTTTCAAATTGAATGTCGAATTGATTTGGTTAGAATTTAATAAAATTCTACTTGTGTACCAAATTTTATCTATCTAGCTCTTTGTTTTGGAGTTATAGAGTTCACTTGTAAATGAGCAGATAAACGGGCTTCTTATAACTGAATTATGTTCAAACTTTTTTTCTACATATTTGGTCATAAGTCTACATACCAAGTTTCATTCATCTAGTTCAAAGCATTTTTAATTTGCCGTAATAGACTAACAAACATAACTCCAAAAATGTATTTGTCGTTCAGGTGGTCTGGTCTCTACGTTTACGGGTTTTTTTTTATAACAAAACTTTTTCTACACTACAAATCCCTTAATAAAAAAATCATTAAGAGATTTTTCTGCACTTATAAAAATTTGTGTGCATTATTTAAAGTTTTTTTTTTACTTGATTCCTCCTTCATAAATTACAAAATAATTAAACCGCGTTCTAAATTCTCGATATATTAGTCCCCTACCATAGAATATTATAATGACTAAAAATTAAAAAACAATTAAAACGAAAAACATTTCCCACTTATAAAATAATTAAAATCTTTTTTTTAATATACTGATAACAGTTTGTTTCAAAAAACTTTTTTGTTTTGCTTGATTCTTCTTTTATAACTATACAAATGAATAGACAGCGTCCCAAATATATAGATATTATTAATAGCTGCCCTCCTCGGGGCTCCTCACTACTCGACGAGACAAACCTTCCTGTTCCAGGTAAAGTCCATGGAAGGTCACGGTTATAAGAGAGAATTCACGAATCCCTTTGTGACGTTGTAGAATCCATTTATTCCGCTGAATTCTGGGTAATAGCCATTGCCATAAAATAAAAACGAAAAAAAATTTTTTTTTTCCCTCTAATGCCGTAGACATTTCGTACAAAGCACGAAAGGGGGAAGGGGAGATGGGGGATTATACTCCAATGAATGGATTTTTTTTCTTTTTTTTAAGTTTGTTTTTTCATTTTCTTCAGTATCCTCTTCACCTTTTTCGAACCATTCATTGGGCTGAAGGGAAGTTTTGGGTTTGCTGAAAGGGAGTGTGACATTGCTAGACACTTAGTTAAATGGTTAGATTGGAGAATGAGATTTCCTGGAACGCTTTCTAACTGAGGGATCTTATGATGCCCTGCAGTTTCGGATTTTAAAGCTTTCTTTTATTATTTTTTAAAATCTTATTGTTAGTTTTTTTTCTATGAAAAGTGTACCTAGAAAAGCACAGAGTTTCCTTTTAAAAATCATTGGCTTTCTCAGTTCATGGACGTCAAAAAGTATCCGCCCATACCCCCTTCATGCGATATAAAAAGTGCGAAATAAATTGGATGAATTTCCGAAAAGGATAAAATATCACTTTCTTTTATTATACTAATAACAGCTCTTTAAAGCAGAGCAACAGCATAGGGTAGAGTTAAGCCGTCTAGGCTCTCTTAGTCGAAGCACATTTCGGGGCCTCTTCTCGTTTCAAAATCAAATTTATATAATTTTTTTTATCGAATTCTATTTAACTCTTTGACTTACGAATTTACTTGACTTCCTAATTAGATGACATTTTATTTGGGACAATTATTATTATTTTAATTTCTGTAATTATATAAAAGGAATGTTGAGATACTAAAGCGTTTTTAAGGGATTTTTTGTCTTTTAAATTACTTAATACTTTCACTTAATTGATTTAAAATTTAAAATTAAATAAGAGATTTAAAATTAATAATTCAGTTAGATTCGTAATTGTATAAAGGGGTTAATCTTTATATGCGTAGTTTTAAGTAGCTAATTTTGATAAAATGAAATAGCAAAAAACGCGTTATTGCAGTTCTTTTCCTATAAAGTTGGCTTCAGAATATCGTTTGTAAGCAATTTAAAAATAATTTCGAACGAAGCAGTAAAACAAATACGATAAAACTTTTCTTATTCCAATCTAAGTAATGTTTTAATAATGAAAGCAGTGTTTTTTCTTCTTTAATACTGTTACAAACCTGCAATTCGGCTTCCCAGCATAGTTTATTCCATCAATAGAAAGAAAGTTTTACAGTCATCTGAATGGGACTAGCGCGTCGGAGGTCCCAGAGCTTGGCGACAAACTTGGCGACCATTTGGCGACTTGGCGTCGAATTTGGCGACTTTGGCGCCAAAATAGATAATACCCGAAACTTCGAGAATTTTCCCGATCTGTCCAATATTAACCGAGATACGCCTCGAACGTTCCTGATTGGTTGAGAGGCTTCTAGCCCCGCCTCCTGAGACCTATAAAAGAAAGCGACCGCCACTGCCAAGAGAGACAACAGAGTCGAAGAAGAGTAAGCGGAATCGACGGAACGAAGCCAGTAGTCGAGACGACGGAGTAGTCCGGAGACGGAGCGGAAAAGCCAGTGGTCCGAGTTCGAGAGCAGCAAAGTGAGTATTCCGAGCCAGAGTCGGAGAAGTGGAAGACGGAGGAGTCGGAAGCGACTGAGGCAAGCTAGTGCTGAACTGAGCTGTGCGCTACTGTCTGCGGTAGATTCTGGTTGTATGCTGCTGTGTATGCTACACGTCTCGGGTGAAGATAATCGTCTTCTGTGCTGTATATAGTTGTCGCTTTGTGCTGTCCTGTGTGTCTTCGTGTAGATAAACGTCGTTGTCTTATTTTCTACTACCGTCTGCTGATTGAGCGTTCTACACACCATATCACTTTCACTATCCAAACGAACCCCGGTAAAGAAATTCAGTAACAATACTTTTAAAGCATCACATTTTCTTTCGAATTTTAAACTAACAATATGGAACTCGCAAATGATAATTAGGATAGTTATTAAAATAATGTTACATAATTAAAAAATTCTCGATTTTAATAAAAATCTCGGGGCGCTCAGAGCCTCCTAGAGTTATGGATACATAAAGCAATTGCTTATTTCACATATTTAAAAATCCACCCGGCAATGGCATGATAAATACAGTTTCTTCAAACAAATTTAAAAAATATATATTAATGTAAGTGAAAGTTAATATTATTAACTTTCATTTCAGAAGTTCTTATAAGAAATATCGCATTTGAATGAAATATTTCATTATGATGTTTAAATGGAATACATACAGTATGGAAAATGTATAAGTTACGAAGTCATTTAATTTGTGAATGGCCATAACCACATCAACCGGCTCTATAAAGAAAAAGAAAACAGCAACATCCTGTAAATTTCGATACCACTATATGCATTCTCTACGTGGGAAAAAACAGCATCGATTTCACCAATTTTTATTACATTTTAAATTTCATCATATCAAAATATAATTATCAATAGCCCCGGCCCCCCAATTATTCTCCAGTTTCGAGAAATCGCAAAGAAAACTTTGGCAATTTGAGCGATTTCGTCAAATAATTCCACTACTTTGCAAACATAAACGACTAGTCGAAATGTTCTATGTATATTATAAAAGCTTAATTTAAAAATACCTTTCTTATAAAAAGATGTAGTTGTTGTTGTAGATGTAGTTGTTAAAGTTGGTTGGCGTGACTGAATTTTTAAAATTAACTGGTCGACAAAGTACAAATGAACCTAAACGTAGAAAGTTTTAAGAAGTAATTGAACCAGAAGAGAACAATCCAAGAGCGTAGTACGAAAATACTAAAGGCATTTTTTTCCAAGCCCCGATGCACAATAAAAAAATTCTTCGCGACAATCTGAAAGGCAAAGATACATCTAAGCTATACATCTAGATTCCGTTACATTTAAGCTATTATCTGGCAGCATACATTGTTGGCGTTAGAAGCAGTCATTATTAGGGCTTAGAAATTAGGGGCTGAAAAGCGATTTTCAAGATACTGAAATTATCGAAAAACTTTGTATAAAAAGGATGTTAATCATAATGAGATGCTAATTTGGCTATTTGGATTTATTTTTCTATCTTCAATATTAAGAAAGTTATAGCGAAATGAAAATTTCAACTCCTCCCATTTCTACCCCCTTTGAGCTAGATGGGCCATTTACGAGATCGTCCGAGGTTTTTCCATTTCTAACAACATATTCCAAGCTAATTAAAATCCAAACAACATTACTTTAGTTATTCTATTCACAAGATAACATGGGCTAAACGTTATAAGCATATTTTATATATATAAACTTTTCAACGAAGGGTGGTTTTGGGTTCTAAGGAACCATGATCGATGAAGAGCTGAAGAAATTTTCTCGAAGTCTTGTAAGGAGAAACATTGCAACAGGTTGTGTTCCTATAGGAATATTCCTAAATAAGAATAGAAGACAAAATGAATTTATTAACAAAAGCCATGTACAATCGTGGTTATTTATCAGCATAGCCATCGAGAAGAGTCAGGCATTTGCTATATCATAACCATTTCGATCCTCTACTCAAAGAACATTGCTGCTAGGGATGTAAGATGGGTTTCTTGCTTACCACCCGACCACCATTGAACGAAGCAGTATCGATAGGATTGATATGAGGTGTGGTGTAACATTCTTTTGAAAATCCTCATTAGTCTGGAAGCTCTGAATCTCTACCATGATTCATGGCTAATTCAGACCCCTATCTAGTAAAGATGCTTACTTCTCTGTCATATTTTAATTGTAGTGAAGAGAATATCTAATTAGATAATAGATGTGAGTCACAAGTGATTCACATGAAGAATAACATGCTAAAACAAGGATATATAAACTAAACATAAGTGCATTCATCAAATTCTGCACTGAATGAGAACTGGTGTCACCCGAATGTGGATAACATGGCTGTTAATGTGCTAAAGCGAGAACAGTAACGCTTAAACATTCGGCATTCAAAATATCCATTTTGACATGCTGGTAGGCAAATCAGTTACTTGAGGGTCCAGTATCCTCCGCTTCTTTCAAACAATTTAATTAACTCTTCGAACAAGATCGTCTTCTATTGCGACTGTTTTGCATCACTGTCATCATGGAGAATACGACTTAAAGCCGAATGGTTTCCAACTCTTTCCTGAATAAGATACCTGGATAAGATACCAAAATAATAATTCCAGATCAACTTGCGGTAGAAAGACGTGTCACGCACGTCAAGATGCTTTTGTCAGAGAATTTCCAGCGATGTACTAGACATGTCAACAGTAATTGTCACTGTAGTAAAAATGATGTTCCGGACCCGTCGAATGAGTTATTTGACATAGTTTACAGAAGCATAGTTTTAAGTCGAAAATTAATTCATTTAGAAAATATAAATATTTCCCCCAATTTCTGTAAGGTATCAGTTACGTTGTGTGGTCACCCTGCGAGTTACAGTAGATCATTTTGGCAAGCGCACCTGTGAATTTCTTACAACCGCAAGTGATTAAGGCCCAAGTCACAAAACCAGAATGACAAACATTCTCCGAAGAGGGGATCTGAAACCTGGTCCATTGATATGCAAATACCTGAATTTTGATGGCGATGTTGTCAAAAAGTAACCATTTTGTTGATAGTTTTGTTGATTAATCCATTTAGTCTCCAACCCGTCTTTTATACATATATAATTCATCAGAACATAAAAAAACATGACCAGTGTATACAAATTATCTTTTCTAAATCTCTAGATTGAAAGAATCTAATTTGTAGCGATTACATAACTCTACTACCTTCGCTTCTGCTACAACAGATGGCGTTACCTTATTAACATCGAGATACATTCCCCATGATCCTTCTTGGGGGTCATTAGTAGATTGTGTGTAAATGAGTAAGAGTATTTTCGTGTTTATTTTGTCTTGTGCTATGTGGAACTTAGAAAATAATTAAATAACTGTTGCTGAAACTCGTCAGTTATTTTCATCTACCTCATAATGAAATTATAAAGAGTCATTTTTCTTACAAATTTTAAAAATTCTGAAATACATTATTATCGATTACCAAACTATTCCTATAGCAAACATGTTTGAACGGATTATATTCTCTAAACCACTTTTCAGAAATCGTCTATAGTCCCTGTTGTTTCATATACAGATAGATGCCCCCCCTCATGTAAAATAAAAACAGTAGTTTATATAAGAAACAAACTTTCAAAGATATCGCAATTCCAGCGAGTATTGTTAAAAATAGAGCCTTATTTTGCTCACACTCTAGTTCTGCAAATACGAGTGGTAAGTTCCGCTGCACGCGAAGCATAGATTCATCAAGAGATAAGCAAAAAACGATAAGAGGAGGAGGGGCTCTATTTTATCAAAGTATAAGCAGTATTTTGAAAGCATGCCATTAAAGGAAAACAGTTTACGGCCATCGATTTTTCAATTTATTAAAAAGAAAAATGAAGTTTTGTTTCAGGAGTGCTGCTGCAATGCAGCTAAAAGAAAAATTTAATTCTTCCACAAGATTTATCTGGTATAAAATTATTTCAGTGGTTCTGATTATCAAGTGTAAATATTTTGTAATTTCAATATTTTAAGGTTAAAATTTAAGAAAATAATTTTTGCATTATTTTCAACAATAACTTCATTAATCTTGATGAAATTTAAACCGCTTTTATTGATTCATCAAATGTTTAATTGCGTAGGTTTTCTTCCATTGTTAAAAGCTAAGGAAACGTTTGCTTATAATTGGCGTTCTTTATAAGTGGAGTCAGAAAGTGAAATTGTATTGTTACAAACAACAATTTGCTATTTAAAAGATATTCTTCAGCTTATTATCTGCGTGGTTTGTATGAGCAAACCAGCTGAAGTGATCTCCCCAGAACTTTCTCGCTTATACTCTAATAAAGGAGTTATTCCAGAAAACACTTTGTACAGCATTGGCGAAAAAAGTTACGAAATATTAATCTTGGATGAGAATGTAGTATTTTTAATGAATCTATCACGTCCTTGGCGAGTTCTTTGGTGATTAATCCTTAGCATGCGGTCAATAATATCCGAAAATCGAATAAGTGTTTTAGATGTTAGTGTTAACATCTAAAACATCGATTAGAGTTAATTGATTAGTGTTAACATCATTGATGCTAAAGATCTATTAGTGTTAACAACAAATTATATTTGTTGTTACCAAATCTCATACTAAATTTAATGTAATTGAATCTGAGTGTTTTTTTAGTTGTTTGGAACTACAGATCGATAGATGGTCAATTCCGAGTTGGAATTAGCTCAAAATTTGATAGGTGTCTACGTAATAGATATTAAATTTGTGTACCGAATCTTATAAATCTAGCTATCTTCGTTTTGTTATTAACATATTAACTTGTATTCGAACTGCTGAACAAGCACTTTGTCTAAACAAATTTTGCACAAAATTTGCCATAAATCTACAAATTTGGTGCAAAGACTGTATACCAAATTTCAACCATCTAGCTCTAAGTATTTTTGAGTTATCTTTGTCGCATACAGACAGATGGACATTTTCCAAAATTATGTTTTTCGAACTCGGAAAAGTCTAAAACGTGGTGATTCTACAAAAACTCGAGTTCGAATTTTTTGCCCATTACTATATTTTTTCTACACTGCCCATACGAGAAAGTAAAAGAAGAGAAAGTTACTTAAGTTATAAAAGCACGAAAGACAAAGCGGAATTGAAAAATATATTACTGGCATAGTTATGTTTTTAATGGCACTATGATGTCATCGGATTTGAAGCAATCAAGAAGATCCAAGAGCAAGAGAAACTAAACAGGTATAGGGCTATTAAAATATAGCTTTATGCTTATTATAATAATTAAAAATGTATTATTGAGGAAAAACATTAAAAAGTTATGTATAACATATTTGATTAAAGTCTCCAATATATCCTGAGGAGCATTTCCAATATATCAGGAGAATGAGCTAGTCACTAAAAACGACTAGTACTCAATGGTTTAAAATGATAGATTTAGTCTTAACCGTGAAAAAAAAATTACGATAAAATATTATTTATTGTGAGAAACGCTTCCCAAAAAAATAAAGGTAATAAATATAAATCAATAACTTAAGAAGTATGAAAGTTTTTGTTCAACCTTTCATAACAACTGTTGCCAAAAAGAACCTTGCGGAACCCAAACTATACAGCTTGTTGAATTTTTAAATGAATAGAACACTGCAAAAAATGCAGAAATAATCATTCCAAACTACTGGTATGGAAAAAATAATGCTTTTTTCTTTATTAAGAAGTGGCTCACTAAATTACCAAAAAGCACGCAATGCGTCTATGACCTACTAGATGATTTATCACTATAGTACGTTGTAAATTTTTCTAATGCTAGAGTCAAAGAACTTGTCAGGCACCTTAACATACGTAGAATATAAAAAGTAAGAAGAAAGAAAAACAATATATTTTAAATTTCCGTTACCTTAATTGCATTTCCTTCAAAAAAAAAATACAAATGTATATAATGTTCGACATAATTTATATAATCCTATATTTCTGATACTTTTTAAGGTGTCTTAATATGGAAAACTTTTTTTTATTCTTATAGCTATATATTCATGAATTACTAGTATTTTATGTCATTTATTACAGAAATAAATTACCAATAAAACATGAATATGTATGTAATAAATTTAAATTATTAGTGGTCTTAACGTTTATTTTTCTTCTAAAAACTTAAAAAAAAGCACTTCAAGGTATCCGGCTAGGTTGAAAATATAAAGTTAGATGAAAATTATTATTATTATTATTATTATTGCAGTTTCAAAAAATAGGTACGTTTCTATTTTCAGTGATATCTTTATTTTGTCTCTATGTCAATTTGACGCCAAGTAATAGCAAACTATTGACACGTAAATGATGCTTATTTATAAGTATTTAAAAACTTCAAATACATTTCTGAAGAACGATTTTTTTTCTTAATTCTACTGTGCGAGTATCTTCATACCTCGAAAAATAATCAAGATATCTTAAAGAAATTTATAATTAATGTTCGTCATGTTATACACGTCACGTAGATACTTTAGTATGAAACACAATGACACACACAAGAAGTAGAGCTAAGCCAATTTATTAACTGAACTCTCAACTCAGAACACAGTGACTGACAAATCTTGTGCTTTTATTCTAGCAGGGAAAGTTCCAGAATACTTTTCTGGAGACGATAAGAAAAGTTCCGAACACTTGTCTGGTAAATTAAATAAATGTCCAGTATCTTCTGGAACATGAAATAAAGGAAAACATAAAATCAAGGAATTAAATATTTACATATACTATTAATCGAATTGTCTCTAGCGTGATTCGTACCCACGGTCTCTTGACTATGAGTTCAGTGCCATGACCATTCGGTCATGGAGATTCGACTGCCTTTCTTCAATGCTGCAATATGTAAAGAACAATGTATACGATATTGAAAGCTCTAGAAGTGGATTTATGATTGTTGAATGTAAATATTGGAGAAAATTTTTTTTCAATTTCATAAATAATTTCATTAATTAAAAACAAAAAGTTTATTTTTGAGCTTAATTCTTATATAATAGTAACACTCTAAGATAAGTTACACAAGTAATGTTGCAAAAAAAAAATGAATTGTAACAATCTTTTTCTTTAAAACAATCTTGGTTTTTGTAAATAAATGCTAAAATTTACATCAAAATATGCTTATTTTCCAAAAAAACATTTAAATAGTTTCATTTTTATTCACCATTTTATCCTTATATTAATAAAAAAATATATAAACGTCACAATATTTGCTTTGTCGAAAATTCTTCTCCGAATCTAGTCCGATACCTTAACCTTTGATTTAAATTGATTTGGTTTGGTTTGTGCCAACAGTTGGCAATTTTAGCTATCTAATATTGTGCTGTTGTATCACGTAAAATGATGACTGACTCAATTATATTTCGCCAAAAATCTATCCTCGATTGTATAAAATTTCTAAGCGCTTCTCTCTTTGCAGGTTCTTTTTCCATAATAGCTTTGATGCCAAGATGATCATTCATAGCTCTCTCATCATGGTTCACCGGGAGATGTAATAGGAAATGAAATCTTTCACTGAAAAATGAAACTAAAAAAACATATGGTGAAAAAATGAAACTGATTGAAAATTAAGAAAAAATAAATTAATAAAACTGGTTTAAAGTACAGTTCGTCTCATCATTTAATAGGTAATGTTACATATTTATATACAGGGTAGTTATATTTAAAATTCTTCTCAGATTTCTTTAGAGACCATTCTGATTGACGCGTTTTGCTGATACGCGTCAACTGGTATATACGTTAATTGAACCATTTGTGAAAATTAATGTTCAATAAGAATTTAATTCAAATATCCACCATCAGATGCAGAGGTGATTGATAAAGAACAAATAAAACGAAATGAAAAAAAATTCGATTCAATCACATCATTTTAATGCGAATTTTATTTGCATCAATCACGTGTTAAGCAGTGTTTACATGAGGCCAACTATTGAACGCAATGAAAGGTCACACCTACCGTAGGAAGATCACGTGAACCCAATAGCAAATAGTTGTCGGCAAATATTTGCCATTGTCCCATTGTGGTTATGTGATCTTTCTAAGGTAGGTTTGGCCTTCTATTGCATGCAATGATTGGTCTAGTGTGAACGCTGCTTTATAGTGAATTTAAAAGCAGCACAAAGTGTTTATTGATTGCGAAATGGCAGCAAAATGGGGCATTATTCTTGCTTTCAGTTCAGGGGGAAAATCGCAAGTTTTTCCCAATAGTACCATCTTTTAGAAATCCCCAAGACCAGAAATCGCGAAGATTCAAGTCTTATAAAGGAGAAGATCAAACAATCAGAAAATGTCTCGAAATTATCCGATTTCCAAAATGGCATGAAACAGATCCTTCCTTTTGTCAGATAATATAGGGTTACATGAAAACAGTAGTCCCACAGACTTCCTATTCTTCTATGGTAGAAATGATTTGGTATCTTTGAAATTTGCAGCATAGGACACCTGTGATGCAACATCTTTTAGGCACTTGAGGAATGTCCTCCTGAGAGAAAACGGGTCTAAGAATAAAAATAGAAGTAAAATCATACCATAAAAAAATGCAATCAGATTTCAAAGGTTGTTCACGCGCAACTTTATGATGGGCAATTCTCCATACTCTTATTAATACAAGATATTGTATGATATCTCCACGATATCATTCAAGATTCTAAGTGCCGGAAAATATCGTGAAGATATCGTAATAATGCTGTTGAGCATTTTGTGCTACTAAGGATATGACTGTTTTGTGAAAATCTCACCTCTTCGTCTAGGTTAGAAAGTGCTTCATCTGACCAGAAAATGTTCTAAGATCAATGACTGTCAACAGCTATTCTTATTAGAAACCGGCAAGCAAGATTTCAATGCTTTGTATTGTGTATCTTGAGATTGCAGCTTTTGTACTATGTGGGTTTGAACAGAATTGAATGGATCGTGAACTTTTCATACCATAGACTAAGGGAGAGACCAATCACGTGACATTGCCCGAGCACTTGTCGAAGAATAATAGGAACTGGACGCTCTTTCACCCTTAACAACAGGGATATATTCCACATTTTCATTTGAAATCTGTTTCGCCCTGTTTCTGGTATCACATCTGACTTCTCAAATTTAGAATCATTTTTTTAAATCTAAGTTTCGACATAGACCATTTCCGTAATCTTTCAACCATCGATAAGATCATGGTGCAGCTAAAACATCCATCTTCCTTTTTTGAAGGCATGATGGAAAAAGGTTTTACGGCCCTGGCTACTGGTATTTTTTAAAATTTCCAATCTGCATAGCAGTCTTTCAATGTTACATGAAAAGCTCCATCTAGTGGACAAAACGCAAACTGTTTTTTCAAATTTTTTTTCTCATTGCCCATATGTCTGTATCAAATTTCAAATAAGTTTTTGAACCAGAACGGGCTCTATATAGAGCTGTTTTAACTACCCATCCTGAATGTATGTATGTATGTATGTTTCAAATAACTTATTCTTCAATCGAAATAATGTTTGAAAAGTTTATAAATAATGATCAAATATCAGATTTATAATGTCTAAGTACACCGGTGTGCAAAACTTAAGCAACAGGTATGTTTTTTGCCATAACTTCACGAGAAATCATCTGAGAGACATGAAATTCAGAAGTGAGATACAGCATTTTGTTCTGAAAGAATGACGAAAGCATAGTTGCGCAGAAATGAATACAATGCATACAGTATGGAATCAAACAAAAAAAATGGTTGCTTTGCACCGTCTCCCCATACTCAGCACCAGATTGTCCAACAGTTCTTGAGGTAAGAGTGCCCATTCCTCAATCAGCATCTGTTTAAGTTGTCGGGTGTTCCCAGGAGGATGTAATCGTGCCACAAGGCGTCTCCCCAAAGCATCCCACACGCGTTCTATCGGATTTAAATCAGGGGAGCACGCCGGCCAATCCATTCGAGTGATATCTTCACTTTCCAGGAGCTCCTCAACAGCATGAATCCTGTGTGACCGTGCATTGTCATCCATAAAAACGAAGTCTGATCCAATGGCACCTCGGAACAGACGCACATGGGGAAGGATCATCTCCTGACAATAGCGATCTCCAGTTACAGAAGACATTTAACTGCACTTAAGCACTTTTTGTTAACTATTACTAGTGAACAATACACACGATTACCTTTTTCTAGGATTTTTCGTTCAAACCTTTCTAGTAATAAAAATTATAGTTATTTATAGTGTGTGTTTTATAATCATATTATATATCTATACTTATAATAAAGCTCAATGTGTGTGTGTGTGTGTGTTGGCGCTCTACAGGCCAGACCATTCAACCTACAGCTACCAAATTTGGCACGTATATACCTTGGAGGCCTAAAATGTGCACCTGGGGGTTATTTTTTCGAATTTTTAATTAGAATTTTATTTATTTAAAAATTAAGCGAAATTTTGGCGTGTTTCTGATATAACTTCCGAAAATATTAACGCACAAAAAAGATTTTTACATCAAGTTAATCATCAAAAAATTTATCTTTTAAATGATACCAATATTTTAACCATAAAATTAAGCTTCTATTTTTAATTAATTTTTAAATAAATATTTTAACTATATTTTTCAACAATTTTTTTCGTACAAAATAAAAATAAAATTTAAGCTGCACGTGCACGTTTCGCATTCATGGGGGAAAATTAGCTTTTTTGAAAGTGTTGCCATCGCATTGATTAAAGCTCCAACTAAAAATAAATTAAATCTTTTTTGAAAATGAAATCTGCAAAAATATTATTTTTGGTACGTGTCTGTAGGAAAGGAAACAAATATGAAATAATTTTTCTAAAAAATAAATTCAAGAAAAATTATTTTATGATCTTTTACACTATCTATATTATCAATACAATAAATCAGTTATATTTTAAGGCAAGTTTTGCTTAATACGAACAGGATATCCATTTAAATCAGGGCCATACAGCTAATTTGTAAACCTTTAGTAATAGATACAGATCTGCTAAAATGGTCTAAAAGGAAAATGATTATATTTAATGTAACTTGATTCAATAAATGCTTCTCAAGATTAATTGGCCTAAGATTATGAAAATGTTGAGTTTTTATAAATTTTTAACATTCAAAGTTTCATAAATCAGTCTTAGTTGATCGTGGAAAATAGAAACATTCATTCATTTATTTAAAATTTGGTGTGTCCAGAATATTTCTTAGAATATGATACCTTACTGCATTTAATTTAGACTTCAAAATTTTTGAAATATATTTATAGGTCGGAACAAAATATTGTTATTGATTTCATTTCATTCCTTTTGAAAGCAAAACTAAAAACTGAATTTTATGCAGAATCTGAGAAATTTTTGTTGAATTATTCTTTGAGATATTACATAAATTATGAAAAATATTTTGTAGTTCACATAAGACTTAAATACCGAGCGATTCTGTTTGCAGTACTCATATTCAATAATAATAAATAAATAAATATAGATAAAAATGATTTATAAAATAAAACGCTTGGTTTCATTAAAAAATATCTTTAAATTAATTGGAATTTCATCATTTCCACTTTAAATTAAAGTTGAAGTTTTACCTGAAATGACAAATTAGCAAAATATATATAGTAAATTGAACGAAACGATCTAAACAGTAAAAGTTTGGTATGACTATCAAAATTTGAAGATTAAAAATGTTTTGTTTGAGAAGATATTAAGAGACAAGTTATTTGAAATATTTAATTGAAAATTGTAGCTAGCGGTAATACTTGCGAACCAGCTGGTTGCCAAAGACGAC
This sequence comes from Argiope aurantia, assembly GCA_026543865.1. Taxonomy (NCBI): domain Eukaryota; kingdom Metazoa; phylum Arthropoda; class Arachnida; order Araneae; family Araneidae; genus Argiope; species Argiope aurantia. Next base: position 25,053 of record JAPMOR010012979.1, read on the forward strand.
TAGTATATATATATATATATATAACCTATCTAAAGTAAGAAATATTTTGAAAACGAAACTAAAATGAAAAAGAAATGAAATAGTTTCGGAATCGCAACTAATAATTATTTCTTATTCAAACTAAAACCAAGAAATAAACAGGAAAAACTTCATAGTATTTATATAATATATATAAGTTGATCTTTCATGTAATAAATAGAATAGTGTCACCTTGTGACTAGAATTATAACGAAGCCATTAGAATAGTGTACTACCAAGAAGTGAAAATGTGTTCATGCCCTTTAATTTAAAAATATTTCTTCATATTTAGAAATTGACATAAATGTTAAAAGTGTATAAGTGAGATAATACAGTATTTTCAAGCACTTAAATAGCTATGCGAGTCGAGACCAAAATAAAATAACATTATATAAGTTGTATCGAATTCATTAAATTTCATTTAAATAAATAAAACCCAAAGCTGCTTTGATTCTAATCAATTCTAAAAAAAAATCACCGATGATTTAATACTCTCAAATCTTATTCAATATTTTAATTAGCAGTCTTTAAAATATTTCGGTAAATTTCCTTAAAAATCAGGTTATATTCAAACCTTTTTAGCTCCCTTCGTAAAATTATATTACGCTCATTAATATTTACTTACAACAAATAAATAACGAAGCAGTTTACGGAAAATTTAATATTTTCAATACAACCAATTCATTACAACGGAACTTTTATTTGAAACCATTATCGGGAGCACAAACTTATCAAAGTGTGGAAAACAAACACTTTAATCTTTCACTATTGATGAAACCCAGTAAATTTCGCTTCTCTCGAACGGTTAGGTAAAAATCCATTTTTCTTTATTTATGCGTCTCGGGCCTTAATTATTTCCAAGATTAAGACAAAATATTGAATTTTTTTCCCTCCTTCCATACCAATACTTGCACTTGATTGGTCTGTTTTCCAAAACATCCAGGGGGCTGTAAATTATAGTCTAAAAATATTCTTATTTCTCTACGGAATGTAATTAATAGTCCACGGTCGTAATTTAAGCTAGGGTCTTGGAGTACAAAAAACGGGCCGGCCCCACACGCGAAACTGTAAATTATGGCAATATAGGAACTCATTCCCTACATTGAAGTTGCCTTTAAAACACCAAGCTCCATAAAAATCACGCTCCACCAGAATTACGGTCAAAAATCCGTGCATCTCCAAGCCGTCGTATAATTAAGTCATTTTTCTAATTTCCACTCATATTTTAATTCACTTCTCCTCGGGCTTTTCAGGAAACCACCGAAAAAGTGATTAGGGATGTAAATTAAATGAGGACCAATGTGCAGCAACCACGAGTCACGCAAAATTTGAGAATTAAATTCTGACTGGGCAATAAATATTCCACAATCTCGGCCTTTTAAGGAGATGGTCAACACTCTCCCGCTCTAACCCCACCTGCCCTCCCCTCCACACACGCCGCTGCCCGGGAAGGGGAATTAAGTCACAACTTTCTTCCGCGCCGAAAACGTGCCGTGGCAACTTTATAGCTTATTAATATAACTCTCATTCTGCCACCCCCCATGTTTAGCCCCAAAATGTGAAAGCAAAAGAATTTTTAGTGTCTTGGATAACATACGAGTCCCTAATACAAAAGCCGTTGGGTTGGAATTCATAACCGTGCCGGTGGAAGAATTTCTAATTCAAAAAGTAAACTTTTTAAAACATTGTTGTAATAGCCGTTTCTTAAGGGTGGTGGAAAAATTTGGGTAGCAGAAAATGGAAGGTTATAACAGGTTACCTGCGGCGTTCTTTTTTAATTTGGGGCTGGAGGGACAGGCAATTAACATGAGTGCTTTCACCTGCACTTTCGTGGTTATAAACGGTAGCTATGGTAATGAATTCATTCATTCATTTTTTTCGCTCGTTTTAGGGAACATGAATCTTATAGCCTTCAGTTTTTGTGCTTATGTTTAATTCCCATTTTAATCTTTAAGTGCTTTTTTTTATAACTTGTTTACGAAAAGGTAAACAGCAATTAAATCTGAATACATGTCTTAACTCTCTTTTTACAGTGTTATTACAGAATTTTATTCGCAGTACATCAGTGATTAAATAGCCACAGGGGTACTTTCGATGTATTTAAATCTCTAAGCTGGCTATTTAATAAATTACTTGATTTGTTAATGCACTGTTTTCAAGTATGTTTTAAAAATTAGCTTCATTATATAAATGATGAAGATTGCATAAGAAGATGACGTAAACATGCAAGCTTTCAAAGACGTTTATTAACTTTCTGGTATATAAGAACACAGTTTTCCACAACCGTCAAATTTAAAGGATTAAAAAATTTCAAAGAATTAAAGATTATCTTGAGATTTAAAAACAAAGTTTGTCAAAGTACTAAAAACTAATAAATAGTTTTAAACTATTTATTAGTTTTTAGTACTTTAACGTGGTAATGATTATAGATTAGAATTTATAATCTGTATATTGCATGATGCAACAATCGTTCAAAGTTCTCTACAAAGTTCTAATCTGTCAGGAAAAATACCTTTTTGTAACTGTAGATGTCTCTCGCTCTGTCTATAAACATGATCACTCAAAAATTCATTCAGCTAGACAGATGAAATTTGATATATAGTCTTCATATCAAAACTAAAGATTTTTTTGAAAAAATTGAACCAAATCCATTTACAGGTGATCTAACTGTCCGTTTTCCCGGGAGAAAGCAAACATGATAACTACAAAACAAACAATTAGGCAGATAAAATTTGGTATATAATTTTAGCATTTAAAGGATTGTATCAAATTGGAAGAAATCAGCTGTACACGTTGAAAATACTTATAACTGGTACTGAAAATTATTCAAAATTTCAAAGAAATCTTATCATATTTCAATTAATTTCCCAATTTCGTAAAATAAACCTATTTCGTATGGGCATTACGTGTCTTAAGAAATTTCGAAATATTTCAAGTACTGTTCAATTCTTTCACGATTCGTTTCCAATTCGACCAGCATTTACTGTTTCATATCAAATCTTAAACAGGTAAATCGAACATTAACAACACGAAAAGAAAAAACAAACAAACCTTAATTCTAACCGCCCCCTTAAGAATCACTCTTTTTTATTTGTCTCAAGCACGCATGTCTGAGGAAGTTTCTAGAAAAATTGGAAAAAAATTTATGAATTTCCAATATACAACCTTAAACTATCAATTCTTAAAATTGTATATATATATATATACACACCACACTTATTGCTACCGATATATTTGATGTTGCCATCTCTTTTTCAGCAGCTACAACAATGACCCTTGTAAAAGAAAGCATCCAAAACTTTACTTCTTCTGAAAATTCGGTTTTCCTCCTAGAAAACTTCTTTGTATTGTGTTTACAGCCAATTTAAAACTCCTGTTTCGCTTTATTTATTTTTCCTTATTCACTTTCCTTTTCCCCTTTTCGAATGATCGTATATTTTCCTCCAGCTTCTTTAATTCTTCCTGAAAAAAAAGATTTTTCTCTCCCCCCCCCTTACAGCAGCAGTGAATGTTTCAGTTCTTTTAGAGCTGGAAAAGAGTTTAAGAACGGAAACTTCTTTCTTTCTCTCTTACTTCTGAGGGAAAACTCTCGGACGAAATGGTAAATACTCTCGAATCCCTTCTCAATTTTTCCCGATTTTGTCCCCCGTCGTTGTTGCCAGAAAAATAATGTAAATTACGATCCGATTTACTTGCAAATGAATTCCTAAGAGCATTTATATTTTCTATGCAAAATAGTAAATAAAAATTGACTAACCAGGAAGTTTGGGGTTATTTTTTTGCGTCAACTGAGCTTTAGAATAGACCGATAAAAATCCACACATCTGACTTTCTCATATATGGAGATATGCAAAATATTGTAATCGTCAAATAAATATAAATATAATTTTTGTTTGAAATCCCTCCGAGACTGAGAATTTAAATTACGTCTGCCTATCCCTCTATCTTACTGCCTGTGAACGTTATAACAAAAAGAGATCACTTTGAGCTAGAAAGGTGAAATTTGGTATATGGTTATAGATTTTTATCAAGTTTTGAACGAAATACATTTGCAGGAGGTTTGCTTATGCAAATGAGCACGATAACTCTAAAGCACTAAAACTAGATGGATATGATTTAATACATAGTTTAAAATTTTTAAATATAGATCCGTATTAATATTTGCAAAAAATCCATCAAGCCGTTGGTCATCTGTCAATGTGTACATTTGTGTTGATGTAACCGCGGTAAGTCAAAAACACAGTGATTAAATTAACACCTTCATAGTCCTGATTCAGGGCTGTGATTTGCAGCATTATCTAATAAGATGCTTCCTTTGCTCTCTCTTAATCATAGAAAGAGAATAAAAAAATTAGGTATGAATCACAGGTGATTCATACGGTGAGCGACGTGTTTAAACAAAGAAATATAATTCTTTGTTCTCTTTTTATCATAGAAGATAGAAAAAAAAATAGCGGGTTTGAATCACTTGCGATTCACACGGTGAGTGATATCTTAAAACAGACATATAAATGAAATAGAAACATGTTCCACTCGTTTCAAAATCTATACTGAGTGAGGACTTTTGGTGTCTTCCGAATATGGATGACATGGCAGTCAATGGGTTAATGGAGTCAAATGAATTAATTTGGAAAATTAATCATGTTATCAAAGTTATAGTTTCATACTAAATTTTGGCTTCAATCAGTCGATAAAAGGACACCAAAATATAAAAGTTTCCTTCTTTATACTACCAAGCATCGAATGCTCATATGCAGAATTTTGAGAGAAAAAAACGTCATCATTCGTGACGCTCATGGCGTTGCCTGAAGTCCACAATTTTATGCGATGGGCGGTGTGTGTGTGTGTGTGTGTGTGTGTGTGTGTGTGTGTGTGTGTGTG
>JAPMOR010012979.1:29961-44284 GCA_026543865.1 Argiope aurantia
GTGTGTGTGTGTGTGTGTGTGTGTGTGTGTGTGTGTGTGTGTGTGTGAAGAGATAAAATTTTTATTAAGAAGTATGTTGAAACATTTCGGAAAGACCACATCCCCTGATTTGAAATTACTGTATGGGAATATATTCTGGATGTGCTCACGTGCTGCCTGTAAATTTTCCTCCCTCAATTTAATTTTGGAAAGATCAGCAAATGACGAATAAGAAAGAGAATTTATAGAAATGTGCAATTATATGCTAAATGAACGGATAGTCATACATCTTTCATGCAATGTGTTTTGACTTTATTAAGAATGCTCATGCTGACAAAATGCAGAATATGTATAAGGAGGCTCTTAAGATAATGGTACTTAAATTCTTATCTGAATTTAAATCTCAAAAAACCCTTGCAAAAAATTCTATGGATATCTATATATAAGGTATAGCATTACAAGAGTGGTGGAGTGTATATATATTATACATAAAAGATATATAAAACAACTAGTATTTCAGGTTGCGATGGATGAGATGGATAAGGCAAACTTCTTTAAAAAATAAAGCATAGGCTTATTTCATGTCCAGATGAGGAATTATACAAAAGTTATTGCCAATATTGGGTTTTATATAAGCACAGATGCAAATTGCGGCCATAGCTAAGAATATATGGTTGCAGCTAATATGTGGTTATGAAAAAGAATGCTGGCGATAACAGGAGGACAATCAAAGAAATTCGAAGCAAATATCTCTGGTGGAGTTTGAATCCGTAGATCATCACAAAGTCAAACGAGGATCACCAAAGATAACTAGCTGCGAATAATATTTGACAATATGAGAAGCTTTTTATATACCCTTTTTGTCAATTTTGCATTAGGATGACCAAAAAAAAATTAAATTTTTTTAAAGTCTGTATCGAGGAAAATACAAGAATGTGGTAAAATCATTATCTTTAAACTCCACACGAATTAAATGCTCCCATAAATATTAAAAACAACAACAACAACAAAAAATAATTGTTTTGCATAAACTTTTGGCATTTTAAAATGTATGTTTATTAATTTTTTAGTCGTTAGTTTCTCCACTTTATAAGAGTAACTTTTTAAAAAATCAGATTCAGTCAGTATCTTCTAGGCCCATATTTCATCAAAAATAAAGAAAATGTTTCTATAATTTTAATATATTCACCTCACCTGTAAGAATTCTATCAAATCGAATCATGACATGTAATGTTCTTTCTAAATTTTAACAATCAGACAGTGTTCTTTTTAATGTCTTTAATCAGTTTGAGACATTTGCCATTTCTCAGTGAAAGCTAGGCAGACAATTCAGAAATGAAGACTGATATTAAATAATTAGTAGTTTTTGTTAAACATTTATTAGTGTAACGTAAAAAACCATTTTTAGTCAAAAAATTTGGAAGGGAGGGGGCAAAAAAGGAAATCGCAAAACATGTAAGGAGAACTCCCGAAGTAAATTAGAATTTTAGAAATTATAAATTATTTAGAATTAGATTTTGGAAATTCGTGATATGCTTTTAAGAAGTGTAAGAATTTTCTTCATTCTGATTTTCACCGTTGATTTTTGAATTGTTGTTTTTCGCTTTCACAAATGTGTATTCTTAATCCCAGAGTCGTCATAAAAAAAATTTGCTTTTTAATACAGCTATAAAATATTTTAAAATTTTATTTTCATTTTATTCAATTTAATGTACATAATAATTCAAAATATATGTTATAGAATCTCGTAATCAATTTTTTCGCAAATTCGCCACCAGATGGCGCCATGTATGTGAAACCAAAATTTAATTAAATCAGTCTATTAAACGACAATTTGACTGGCGAGATTTTCTTAAGCAGTTTATTGTTATCTAGAATACGAAATTGTATAAAATTATAAGTGAACGAAAAATCAATTTCAAATTTCTGCCTTCACTAACATAGAACAAATCACTAAGAGCATGCAATAAAGAAACTTAATTTTAATCGCTTAGTCGTTTTTCCTTTTATTTTCTGTATGGAGACCCATAGAGGTTTCGAAAAAAATATAAAAATTTAAATATTTCTCATGCGAAAAAAGGGCAAATTCTTAAACTATCAGTTTCATAAACTATTTATATATCAAGCATACTAACCAAAGCAATTGATGTTGCCATCTCTTTGCAAGCAATTCCGATGGGTATTGAAACAAAATTCTTCCTAGACGAAAATAAGATTTTCTCTGAAAATATTTCTTCACACTGTGTTTGTAGCTAATTTAAAATTCTTGCTTGTTTAATATTTTTTTTGGCTTATTTTATTCTTTTCGAATGACAATGTTTATATTTTTCTATTTCACTTTACATGTATTCTTTCCCCAAAGAATTAAAGTTTTCCTTCCTTTTATAATAGTAGTAAATATTTTAGTCTTAGTCTGCAACTTTTATTAAAAATTGAATTTTTTTTTAAATTCTTTTTTACATTGAAGAAATATTTTTAAGCAAAATTTCTATAAATAATACTGCGTGCACCTCGGAAATCCAAATTGCTGAAAGAGATTTTAAAATTTTACTTTCAAATATTATAAAGCATAAGAAAAATTTTATTAGACATTTCGTGACAAATTATTAAATAATACTTTCACGAATTAAAATTTAATAAATAAAAAAATTCATTTTATTAATTGAATTTTTTTTATTAATTGTATATGTTCTACAAAGCACAAGAATTAAAATGACGGCAGCCAAGATATGTTTAGTAAACTGATATTAAAATAGCCAAAACATGGTAAAGAAATGTATTTAAATATTATTATATAGATTATTTATGTGAGAGTTATTTATACAGAACAATATTTGTTTAACTTAAAAATAGTTTTTATTTTCCCTGTTATTTAAAAATTGATACAAAATATGTCTTTTGATAATTAGAGCAAATCCATATTAAAATTAGATATTTCTGTATTAACAACCGATTCTTTCCATCTGTTACGCAAAAGTATATCAGGTACACAAAGCTGATATAATTTAAAAGTATTAAATACTCGGCATCAATTTTTGGACTAAATTAATAGAGAATGATAATATTCATCATCACCCTCATTCGTTTTTAATCATATGATTCTATATCAATTTGATAGAAAATAAATATAATCTAGTTTGCCCTCTTAGCTCGTCTACATTATGAAAATTCCATGATTTTTTAAAAGTTACGTATATTTCTTCCCTAACCATAGTTGTCCTTTTACTCCATGAAATGATGTATATACGACCGAAGATTTCCACTTTCCTGTACTAATAATATCAATGTACTTTCTTTTCTACTTCTCTTCACACTCATCCATCAATCACTGTGATCAAAACCAAGGCTATTACATCTCCTTTCCGAAGAAACGAAATCGGAATGTGGGATTACATTTGTTTCAGAAACAGCTATCATGTTTACTTTCACTTGAACAGAGCGACAGTTGAATAGATTTTTTCGAAATTTAATTGAAATATACAAATTGGATGCGAAGATCCCATACCAAATGTCTTCAATCTAGTTCAAATTAGCATGCAAGTATTTTTGAGCTAACGTATTCACAGATAGTTATATTTCCGAAGGGTTTTTTTTTTTTTACCTTTCAAATAGAACTAAATCACAAAAAAATTTTAAAATCTAGAAATTGAATTTTTTTTATTATATATGTAACCATAATATTTTTAGCAGAATCGTGGCCGAAGACAGGAAAGACATTTGGAATTATTAACTTCTCGTTTTATTTAATCCCGGGAAGCATGATTTATGTACAAACAGAAGCAACGAGCACACATCCAGCATAGAACGACACAAGGGCGAAATGAGAAAAAAACGAATGAAAATTTTATCCCTGTGATTATATACTGTGAGATTTTGATAGGGATTTCCTGCACGAGTCGAACCACAGACAAAGGAATCATAGGGATCTTACAAAAGAATTTGTTTAGGTCAGCAATTTTTTATCCCTTCACTCGGAGCGTGGGAACCGCGGAAGAAAGCCATTTTTACAGAGCTTTCTGTTACATTAATTAAATAGAAAAGGTGGAATGGGATCAGAAAATAAGAGAATATTTTAGAATGAAGTGAATATGTGCTGAATTGAGCTAAAAATTAGGAAATTAAATTTAAATTGAATTTTAAAATATCATTACACACACACACACACACACACACATTGTATATGATAAACTAGTTACAAGTTATAAATATAGGAAAGCATTATTCACAGAGAAAAGCATTTTCGAAAAGTTTATCCATGAATACATTTAAATTTGTAAATATTTTATTATTTCAAATATGTTTTGACCATCTGTTTGCATTACCATCAATATTTAGAAAAAAAAATATTTGTACAACTGAATTACAAGATCACTTAATATTTAAGACAAAAACATAATGAATAGCAATTATATAGCAATTACTCACCCATAAAATGCTTTTAAAAAATAAAATTTATTTGTCCCATTCAAGTTCTGTTAATAATGAAGTTCAAATAAAGTCTGCAGAAATATTTGAAAGTAAATGAAACAACAAAAATCATTTCCAAAATAAATTTTTAAATTTTCTCTTAACATAATCATTATCAGCAAATAAAATATCTTATTTTCATTCACAGTTTTAAAAAACAAATAAATTTTGTATTTGATACGTATATCTATTTCCAATAAATTAAATAAAATAACAGAAAGACAATCTATAAATACTTAAAAAGCTCCCAATATTATTTCTCTATGAATTCCAACGAATTCCTGTTCGTAGAGCTTATTAGGCTTTTATCTTACTTGGGAGTATGTAGCAAAAAAGAATAAAAGAGATAAAAAAAATCCGAATGTTCCAAGCAATATTCCTTTCCTAATTTAACCTGTTCCGTAGCAACTCCCATTTACTTTTTGATATCAAACTAAATCAGACAAACAAATCATTCAACAGATAAAGTAAAACTAAATTTCAGCCTCCATTTTAAAAATTATCGTTTGCTTTTTTTAAATCCATTTTTTTTTTCTTTTTTGCACGAAAACCTGTAATTTTCTGTATTGAAAACAGGATATATTTATGAATTTCCAATACGAATCCGATATACAGCTTTAAACTATCACTTTCTAAAACGATATAAAACTGTACATTTTTCTTATTTCTATCGATATACATTTGATGTTACCATTCTCTTTTCCCAGTAACTAGAATAACCTTTTGAAAGAGGTCTTCTCCAACTGTTCGAAATACGATTTTCTTCCGGAAAAAAAAGTTCTTCGAATTTTGTTAGCCGCCAATTTGAAACTCCTATTCTTTCTTATTTTTGTTTATTTACTTTTTTCATTTTCGAATGATCGTATGTCCGCTTTCCTCTCCCGCTCTAAACCACCTCTTTAATTCTTTCTGGAAAAGTCCCGGAAAAGAAGGTTTTACTCCTCCTGTTAACCGTAAATGTTTCAGTTTCCAGACAAGAAAACATTTTTAAGAACGAAAACTTTTCATTTTTCTTATTGAGACGAAGATGGTAAACATTTTCGAAATATTTCTCCGCTTTCGATTTCTCCCATTTTTGGTTTGCTTCGTAGGGTGGTTGGTGTGGGTTTAATGGCGCAAGAGCTTGATTTGCTAGGAAAATAATGTAAATTGCGTCCCGATTTGCTTGCAAATATTTGGAATCGACTATAAAAGTTTATGTGCTTCGGCGCAAAATGGTAAACAACACTTAGCTAAGGAATTGAATTTAAGTTTTCGAGTGTATGTTCAGAATCATTTTTTGAGGACATCATGTTGTTTATCCTTTTCAGATGTAGTAATTTTAATACAGTTATTTTTTCTGAATTTGTGTTAGGCAAATTATATGTTTGCTATATGCGATTTTAAATGTTATTTTAAATATGTGAAATGAAATATATATTTTTAAAATTTAAAAAAATACAGGGATTTTTTTAAATACCTTTTGCAATAAATTCCAGTATCTGGCTAAATGATCCTGCTGATTAGTCATATACTGAGAACGAGATAAAATATCCAGATAATTAGGGAATTGAAAAAAAAAATGCTTTTTTTTTAAGAATGAGACTTTTTTGCATATTTATATATTTATATTAATCAAGAAAACTGATGAACCATCACCTCCTCAGCCACTGGTGAGATTTCGAACATTTTTATTTCATATGAATACTCAAGAGCCCTAGATACGTCAGCAATGCTCATACACCACCCTCATAATCCTCAAGAGATATATCAAAATAAAATTTGGGCAGAGCTGCCAGTCATAACTGGACTTATTTTGTCAATTGCATGCATTGCTAACAATTCAGAATATGATTGGTTAACAATGTTAATGAAATAGCACTCTCTTTTTGTTGTGATAAGATACAGTTCATGAAAGTTGATTTACGTGTCTAGATTAATATTAATTATAGTAAATAAGGAGCTGGTCACCTAATGCGGCTAGAAATTAATTTAATGACTACGAAGTCAAAATTGTCAAAGTTTATATACTTGTTTACCATATTAAAAATATTACTATTTGAACATATCAGTTGAAATTATTTATTTCGCTGCCTTTACTTGTATTTATACAAGTAAATTTTATTTACTAATTTGTTTTTTCCCCCCTCAAAAATGCAAAAAAGACAAATAGGGTTTTACTTTGTTTTTTAGATTGCGTCAAACAATTACAAATAATTTTCAAATCAACAAATATTGTCAGTGGTAAATTAACCTAAAGAATTTAAATTCTTTAGGAAACAAAAACCGGAATCAACCCTGTAAAGGCAATGCAAATTTCGACCCCTTCCTTTAAGCAACAAATATTACGAAAAATCAAAATAAATTGGAATATTCATTAATAAATCATTTTCAAATAATTGGTTCAATCATTGGTTACATTTCAAAAAAAATTTTTTAAGTAATCTTAGACAAAGTGGTAAAAAATTACAAAGGATTTTTAGCACAATTGAAATACTTTGGTATGAAATTTATAAGACCTTGAGAATCAACCAGCTCTGTACTGAATTATTTGATAAATATCTATTTAAAAGTTCAAGAAATTTGAGGGCTTACAAGACTGATTTTGTTTGCCATCATTTTCAAAATCTATTTTTCTGCTTTTATTTGATTTATAAGGGACATTTATTTGAATATATCCCAAATTAAATCAAGTATCATTTATATATCAAAATATTATTAAGATACTTTTCAGATTTTAAAATTAATTTCCTGGTGAACCTAATCTTTTTGTTTTCAGTTAATCTGATTGACTCCAAAATCAATAGCCCTTGATAAACTTCGCATTTAATTATTTGAAATGCAAAGAATATTTAATTTTTGATTGGAAATAGGAATATTTTGTATTATTTTAAACAGTTTATTTAAAAATTACTTTAACATTTTAATAATCAATTTAATTATCTCGAAGCTGAGACGCAATCACTTGTTTTGTTAATTTTATTTTGTTACACACGCAATCGCATGTTTGTAATTTGTTTCTTGCTAATTTTGCTTTGTTAATAAAAAAAAAGACTTTATAAAGAGACATTAAATGAAAATCTATCAAAGATATCAAATGTCAAAGAATTTTAAAAAGAAAATGGAAGTTACTCACTATCTAAAGGTCCCCACTTATATTAATCTGGCCCCACGTCAGTCTACTGCATAACAAACTGGGGAACATCAACAATTTGAAAAAAAAATCTAGGAATAATATTGTGAAATTTAAACAATACTTAATTTTTTCGGTAAATTCAAGTGCATCGCCCTTATTAAAAATTAAAGAACAGAATTAAACTAACCTTAAAATGAAAAAAATTCAATATTTCAGAGATGCCCGAAGTCTTGAAAGAGTAACTGCTAGCCTAAGAGCGGAATTAAAAATAGACCTTGAAGAATTATTGAGTATAATCCGCTTAGAAAATTAATAAATTATTAATTTCCTAAGTAGAGCTGAATTATACTTTGCTTGTTTAATAATTCCGCTATACTTAGATAAAGCAAGTAATATACACTTCAACTATAAAAAAAAAGAATTAATCTGGAGATTTTTTTCGGAAAGTTGAGCATTAACTGAAAAACCATTAATTGAATTAATCCGAGTCCTTGGTACCCTTGTTAGAGTTTGCAGATCATTTTCCATTATTTTTGCATTCATAGAAAATAGTGGTGTTATATAATAAGACGCTTTAATATTATTTTTGAAGTATCTATTTCTCTATATAAGAAAGAATGCTTGTTAGTAAGTTTATTATACAAATGTACAATTTTTATCCGATTTTATGGAAATTTGGCTCAAGAATACAGAAGATCATGGATAATTTTTTAAAATACAAATAAAGTATCAGTTTAATTTAGCTGTATTAACGGCCCGTCTTAAAGCAATGCTAGTTCTTTGGGATTGAACTCATAATTTCTAACTTTAATCAGATGACGAAGGTAAACCTGAGCTAGCATCCCTCCCTAAACTCCATTTGGCATGTCCTTGACCTATTTATTCTGCGGTTCTTCAATGGTACCGTGTCTAGAGCTTGATACCATCTGGTCCAGAAACCGAGAGCTTACCGCCAGGTTACAGCTCCAAAAATATCAGTTATCAAAATTATCAGTATCAATATCATCATATCAAAATTATCAGTATCAATATCATCATATCAAAAGTATCACAAGCATCAAATATCAAAAGTATCACAAGCATCAAATATCAAAAGTATCACAAGCATCAAATATCAAAAATATCACAAGCATCAAATATCAAAAATATCACAAGCATCAAATATCAAAAATATCACAAGCATCAAATATCAAAAATATCACAAGCATCAAATATCAAAAATATCACAAGCATCAAATATCAAAAGTATCACAAGCATCAAATATCAAAAATATCACAAGCATCAAATATCAAAAATATCACAAGCATCAAATATCAAAAATATCAAAATATCATCATCCATTATTTTTTCAGCTTTGAAAACGTACGTAAACGAACCCAAAAATATCAGTTCCGAAAATATTTTTTACAAAGTGAATTAAAATATAAATTAATTAAAAAATAAATTTTTAACTTTTTTTTCTTTTATATTTTCCGAAATTATGGTATAAAAACGATATTTACACCTTTCTGCAATTCAAAAAAGTATCTTTATAGTTAAGAATTCTTTCTCTAATTTTAATAAAATTTTCAAAATTTATTTCGTTTACAACTTTTAACTATGCTTTTATTGTTTCAAGAAATATAAATAAATTTCTTTGTGTCGTCATCCGCTTCTGTTACATTTTCTTTAGCGTTAAAATTTAGATTTTTTTTAAAAAAATGCTATTTTTAGCTCTGCAGTTGGATTTTCACTTTTTCATCTTGTAGTATTTAGATTTTCCAACTTGTATGCGCAATAATTTGTAATAAATAGATTCCATTAAATTCATACTTTTCACTTGTAACAAATAACGAGGTAAAATTTTAAATAAATGCATCCATATTATTAATTGAACAACCAAGAAAGCCAATATTCCGAAGGAAAAAAAAATGGTCGCCAAAAGCGACTTGTAAGTATTATACATCTAAGAAATTTCGATTTCAAATTTAAAATTGATCTTATTTAGAAATAGTGACAATCAAGCGAATCAGTTCAATTTTAATGATATAGGGAGTAGTTTTTATTAATCAAAAGATGAAAGTTATGGAAAAGGGAATTTAAATTATTCAAATATCTGTACATTTAGAACCAATCGCCAAAAAATCTATTATGATGATTCGTTGTAAATTACTCTTAAAATTAAAGTTATTAATTAATGTTACATGAAGACAACTTATTATTTCCACTTACATTTTTATTTTTCCGTTCATAACGTGTTTCAAACCAATCAAAACAACCTCTTTATATAATCTATGGAAACTTATTTATAAAAAAATGCTAAAAACAAAGAAAAATCTAATTTTAAAAAAAAACCTACGATATTCAGAAACAATACAAAAAATTTCAAGCTATTTCAGGAAATTTAAATTATGGAAATAATTCCATAAAGTTTAGAACAAAAACTTAAAATCAAGGAATTCCACTGTTTTATAAAAATTAAGATTCGAATCCCTAGATTATTATTCTTACTAGATTATAGAAATATATGCCAATCTCAATTAACTCTTAATTATAGAAAGTTAACACACAGATAATCTCAAAACCTGTGTATATAATATCAACAGTTAAAACAACGATTTAGTATTTTTATAAAACATACTAAAAATATTTTTAATCATTTATTAATATTAGCTGAAATATTTATACGCAAATAAAATTGAAAAGCTTATCGCTTCAATTTTAAAGCGATATCGAAATAGTCTTCGTGCCGTAATATTTATTTGAAATTACTTATGATAAACGTTAACACTTTAATTTCTTTTTTTAAAAATAATTATTATATTTTTGGAAAATCCTTTCTTGTTGGGCTTCTAACATACGGGAAAAAACTACGAGCCAAGTTTGATTGCTAGAGCTTTTGAACCATTTTTTTGCTTTATATACGTCATAAAACATAACATATTTTACAGCTTATAAACATTTTGTTAAATTAAGATATCGATAAACAATGAACTGTAAACCTTTAAATCCTTTTTTCTAAACTTAGCACAATCTGTTTCTTTCTAGCATAAATTCTAACTAATTCTATGCTCTGTTTTGTAATATACTCTAGTTATGCAGGCTTAGCTAAAAAGGGAAAAAAAATGGACATACTCTGACGAGCACTATTTTCATATTTAAAGCAAGTCCAATTCGACTTTTATTTCTTAAAAAAATGTAAATAAACAAAGTATTATTCAAAAAAATAAAAGAGAATGAAATAAATAAAACTTGATTCCAAAGTCATTACCTTTTCGATAACTTCTTGTGTGCTATCACGCAAGAGCTTTGTAAGGAATCCACAAATTATATGATTTTACAATGCAAACCCAAATTATAACTTGAAATTATCAATTTCGAAATCGACGTATGTACAACCAGCCATCACATTACTTTCTAAAATTTTCAATTGATGTTGCCATATCTATTCTACAAACTATTATGGTCCTTGTAGGAAAGAAGGTTTCCACGGTTTAAAATTCCGTTTTCTTTGAAAAACTTCTTTGTAACGTTTGCAGCCGCTTTTAAATTCCTGTTTGTTTATTTATTTTCTCGCTTATTT
The DNA here is from genome assembly GCA_026543865.1 of Argiope aurantia. Taxonomy (NCBI): domain Eukaryota; kingdom Metazoa; phylum Arthropoda; class Arachnida; order Araneae; family Araneidae; genus Argiope; species Argiope aurantia. The sequence continues at coordinate 41,086 of JAPMOR010012979.1, forward strand.
GCTTTTATCTTTCCTTTCCTCTTTTTTTTTCGAATGATCATATACTTTCTTCTAGTATCTCTGAAATTCTTTCGGGTAAAATCCCAGGAAGTAAAATTCCTTTACCCATACTTGAAGAGAATGTTTAGTTTTTTGAGTGGAAAAATTTTTTAAAACGAAAAGTTTCCGTTCTTTCTTCGGAGAAGTGCTCTCGGATGAATAGGTAAACATTCTCGGAACATTTCTCCATATTGTTGTTGTTTCCGGGAATATGATGTAAAATATTCATTGATTTATTTGCAAATATGTTTCCGAAGGGCACGGCGGTCACAGCAAACTCGTAATGGTAAGATCTCGGCTTCAGGTCTTAAGGGTTCCAAGCTCGAGATACGATTTCATCGAATAACTGCAGTGTAAGTAGGTCTAAAATACGCCAAACCAGTCGGGGCAAAATGTCCTCTTCGCCGGTACGATGCTAGAGCTGAGAGAGAGGGCGCAAGCACAGGTTCGCCCTCTCCATTCGACCGCGGTTCGAAATTACGAGATTTGCCCCAAAACATTACTATTGCTGTCGTTGTCATGTTTGGATTTGCTTTGTATTTTCACTTTGTATTTAATGTCATTCGCTTATAAGTAATAAGTGAAATAAATTTATTATTCCCTTTGTATAATGGGTTCACTTTGTGTTTTAGATATTTGTAAAGTGTTTGATATTTCTGTACAGTATACTATATTCTCCGTCATTGGGATATTGTGATATTATTTTGGTTTATGTGTATTACTGCTTTCTCTATGTAATTTTAAATTTAAGTCCCTCGACTCCAGAATTAGATAGTTTACTATTTAATTTAACTATTTTATTTTAGTGAAATGAATTATAACGCATACCCTTAATTACCGCCCATATTCTAGCGCCGATTTTAAGTCTTTCAATAAATAAATAATAGTTCTTTCTCCAGCTATCTTCTTAATCTTACAGCCTTTCGGATAGGACGGTCGTCGTGGGGCAGATTAACACCTATTGTTACTTTAAAATGGGACATACAACTAAATTGGAATAACTGATATTTTATTTGCGCTATGGAAAGGTTGACAATGATCTTTGTGCTGCCTTCATAATTCCTATGATACAATTCCTGTCATTCCACTGGAAAACTGTTCGTATTAGTGGATCTGGTGTATGTTAAGTCCGTCGGACCATATGTTCACCCGCTAATATGGCACAGATGTTTGAATAGGGGATGCAGGCTCAGGTGTGACTGCGGTTCAATATTACAATGTTAGACCCAAAAATATCTGTAGTATTGCTTTAGAAAACGGGACTAATTGATCTGCATATTAAACACTGCGTATCATCTACTCAAAATTGCAAATAAGAATTGGCTTATCAATTCGGTTTTGATTCGGTTTTATTTTCTCGTATATGAAGGGAAAGAATTCTTATCATCAAAAAATTCGACTTCGGGATTTTGATGAATTTTCCAGTTATACATCGCTCTGAGTTCTGAAAGTCATTTTTTAATTTCTCGTATACTAAAAGAAAGTATTGTAACTCGAGATATTGAAAATCCCTACGTTTCAAACATCTTTGAGTCTGAAAAACACATTTCTGGGATAATATATGCATATCGCTCCGCCATCTTGTTTGTAAACACGGTCATTCAAAATCACTTTGAGGCTAGATGGATGAATTTTGGTATATGGTTTTAACACAAATTTTGTGGATTTTGTGGCTGAAATATCGAACGAAAACTATTCAGAGGAAGTCTTCTGTCCAGCTACTCGACTATATACTACTGTAATTGCGAAATGAAGAGAGATATGGCACAAATTTAATGTAATTAATTTATTAATCAATTCTGTTTATGTATTACCATAAATAATGCAAAATTGCTGAATCAACAATATAGTAATTTTAAAAGATTGCGGACAATATTTTCTTGTATTTATTTTTCCAAAAATAACTTTTTATATTTATTTCATTTTGTACAGATATTTACTAAATATCACACTGCTTAAAACTCAGTTTGTGTGAGAGTTAACTTATTCTTAATTTGAGTTTTTGTCAGCGTAATGGCAACACATTAATGAAATTTAATTTTTTTCATGTACGGGTAACGTGCTCGTTATTTTTATATGAAACATATTATCGAAAAATATCCTTAAAAATGTTTTTTTTTAATAATTAAAAACAGAGAAGCATTTTTACTGCAAAATAATAGTTATCATTGAAACGATAATTTATTGAATTTTAAGATGATGCGAAAATTATGTTTGTGCTATTATACCTACGAAATTTATTGCAGGAAAACGTCAACATTTTACTGCGTTTTTAATTAATTAAAATATTAATTAAAATTATTTTTTAAAAATCCTCCCGAGATGCAAATTCCCACTTTCCAAAGTTTATATGTGCCAAGTTTAGTTAGTTCTAGGTCAAACGGTCTAGCCTGTGCAGCGCCAACACACACGCAGACAAACGCACGAGCACTCATTAGTCTTAATTATAAGCAAAGATTATTTTTGACTCATAATCAGTCTTTGGTGCTGATAAAGTTGATGCGGAATAAAGTTGATACAATGTAACATTGCAAATCATAAACACTCAGGCATAATTTGCAATAGTAAAAATAACAAAATGGTGGTTGTTTTTTGATTATATGACTGCGACCATTTTAAGAATTATTATTGTAAGAGGGAAATTTGATGAAAAAAAATTTCTAATGGTTTATTATTATTAGCAACCTAAAATATAGATAACTAAGGTCTGAAGATGATGGTTATAACTGAATTTATATTAAATCTTTTACAAATATTAAACTTAGACGTTTAAATATTTTTAAAATTTCGAAAAAAATTATGGAGGGAAAAAAAAGAAAGAAAGAAATTTAATAAAAACTATTTTTAATATATTTTTTAATCTAATTATTCTCAATAATTTGGTTTTTAATTTATAATTCATTATTCTTCATAATTAATTACATAATCTGATTTTTAATAAATGGAATCTTTTCTCAAATTCAGTATCAGATGGTACCACAAATATGAAAGCAAAATTTATTAAAAATAAAATCAATTTATTGATAATAAAGTTTCTGAGATTATAATTCTTCTTATTCATAATATTAAATTCCTAAAATAATTGTATATTATTAAGAACAATTCAGAGATGTATAAAATTTCAAAACTGCAGTATATCAAGAAGAGACTAAAATTGTTT
>JAPMOR010012983.1:0-23286 GCA_026543865.1 Argiope aurantia
TCCCACAATAGCACAATAGCTCAGCTTTCAAATAAAAACAAAGCCAAAAATTTATGTTTTCCGCTTGAGAGCATTTATCATAAACGGTTGATGAGCATTAAGTATTTTAATTGTAACAATTTATGATAAATGGCCTTAAACTTCCATGCTTTTTGAGCTCTTTCGTCATAAATCTTAAGTACACACGACATTTAATAATAATTAGATATGATTGTAAAAATCATTTTTTGGTATGTCATCTCTTTTACTTGATTCGAAAGATTTATTTATTTATTTAGAACTAGCCGCCTTTGGCGACCAGCCGGTTCGCCAGTATTACCGCTCGCTACAATTTTCAATTAAATATTTTAAGTAACTGGTCTCTTAAAGGATTCTCAAACAAAACATTTTTAATCTTCAAATTTTGATAATCATACCAAACCTATACTGTTTAGATCGTTTCGTTCAATTTACTATATATATTTTGCTAATTTGTTGTCATTTCCGGCAAAACTTCAACCTTAATTCAAAATGTAAATGATGAATTTGCAATTAATATTAAGATATTTTTTAATAAAAACAAGCGTTTTATTTTATTTATCATCTTTATTGTTATTTATTAATTATTATTATTATTGAATGTGAGTATTGCAAACACAAACGCTCAGTATTTAAGTCTTATGTTAACTACAAAATATTTTTCATAATTTATGTAATATCTCAAACAATAATTCAACAAAAATTTCTTAGATTCAGTATAAAATTCAGTTTTTAGTTTTGCTTTCAAAAGGATTGAAATGAAATCAATAATAATATTTTGTTCCTGCCTATAAATATATTTCAAAAATTATGAAGTCTAAATTTAATGCAGTAAGATATCATATTCTGAGAAATATTCTGGACACACCAAATTTTAAATAAATGAATGAATGTTTCTATTTTCCACGATAAACTAAGACTTATTTATGAAGTTTCAAATGTTAAAAATTTAGAAAAACTCCACATTTTCATAATCTTAGGCCAATTAATCTTGAGAAACCTGCGCGCTGATTGGCGTATTTTCTTTGAAGCGATCGATGGAAAATCTAAAATTATCCTTTTTTTATTGAATAGTGATATTCAAATCTTCATAAATCAGTCAGTTTATGTGATAAGAAATTAACTCTTAAAAGTCAGTGATTTAGTTGATTGGAAATTAATTCTATGACCACCATAAAATCTGTGCTTTCTCTTGTGGTGTATGCATTCTCCTTAATATCCGCTCGAATAAAACATCACATAAAAAAGTACTACATAGAACAAACACATCAAAAGTAAACATAACATTTCAAAGTTACCAAAAACAAAAGAGAGAAAAATGCAATTATTAAGCAGACGATATTTAGAAAAGTACAGATATTTAGACTGGAAAATGAAATTATCTGAAATTAAAAACACGCGCAGACGATATTTACAAAAGTAAAAATATTCTAACCTGAAAAGGAAAATATATGAGTTATTCCATCAATAAATGCCATAAGTTTGTTTACATCTTCATTATTTTATGAGTCATTAAATATCAAAATGGATCCGGGACTGAATAAACACCCTGTATAGGGAGTGTAAAAGATCATAAAATAATTTTTCTTGAATTTATTTTTTAGAAAAAATAATATTTCATATTTGTTTCATTTCCTACAGACATGTGCCGAAAATTATATTTTTGCAGATTTCATTTCCAAAAAGATTTAATTTATTTTCAGTTAGAGCTTTAATCAATGTGATGGCATCACTTTGAAAAAAGCTATTTTTTTTCCATGAATGCGAAACGTGCTTAATCTTAATTTTTATTTTTGACTAAAAAAATCATTGAAAAACATAGTTAAAATATTTATTTAAAAATTCATTAAAAATAGAAATTTAATTTTAAGATTAAAACAGTAGTATCATTTAAAAGATAAATTTTTTATCTTTAACTTCATGTAAAAATCTTTTTTGTGCGGTAATATTTTCGGAAGTTATAGCAGAAACACGTCAAAATTTCGCTTAATTTTTAAATAAATAAAATTTTAGTTAAAAATTCGAAAAAATAACCCCCAGGTGCACATTCCCGGCCTCCAAGGTATACACGTGCCAAATTTGGTAGCTGTAGGTTGAATGGTCTGGCCTGTAGAGCGCCAACACACACACACACACATTGATTTTTATTATAAGTATAGATAAATGTAGAAACGTGGTCATGTTTTTTATTTATGTATTTTGTTTCAAAGATTAATGTTTAAAATTCTTAAAGTTATAATGCAAAACTAATGATTTTTTATATCTTGCAAGGATTTTATGTCATCATCATTTCTGAATTTATAGCAATATAGGGAAATATAAACATCAGTAATTTTATTTCATGAAATATGTCACTAAATTGATCTTTAAACCAATTTTTACTATAAGGCGTATTTTCTAGAAAAATAAAATTTGAATACCGCTTTAAATACAAATGAATTCTGAGCTGATATGTATTTAATTAGTACTTGATAAAGAAATACAGTATACGAAATAATCCATAAATTATTTATTAATAATGCATTACAGTGTATTCATCAAAGCATACCTTATTTGTACGATTTTTCCCTTAAACTCATGGGAATTTCAATAAATTTATCATTTTCAAACATAAAAAAGTTGTTTATAATTTTTGGTTAAACTTGCAGGAACTATAGTTATATTTTTCTAGATTGATTTTTTTTTCCTGTATTAAAAGACCGATGTTGTTAAATACTTAAAATTTAAGCTAGTGAAATGCTAAATGCAGTCCTGATTTTTTTTTTCTAAAAACCCCAAATATCCTGTTCTAAGCCTATTTGTAAAAAAAAAAAAAATAGAGCAAATGATAAATAATTTACCTTGTTATGCATTTGTTTGTGCTTAAGGAATGAAAAAAGTACATTCAGCCAAGACATGTCTTATGTTTGTGTGTATGCAAAATAATAATTAATAATTCGAAAATTTTGGAGAAATAGGAAAATAAAATAAGAAATTTTCTCTATTGTTCCAAATTTAGAAAAGACTTTAAATTAAGTCTATCATGAAACTTTCAATGGACTCATACTGAGTAAATTATATTTCTAATTGGAATGATATTTTTTGGTAAAAAAATTAATTTCATTTCTGATAAGTAATTAGCATTTGTGAAAAAATTCAACATAGATGGAATGTAAGAAGGAAAGAAATTTTCTAAGCTGATTTGTATGTTTATAAAATGCCTTAAAGAGCAATTTTTTTAAAATAAAAATTCTGAAATTTTTTTTAATTCTGATCTTGCTCATTTAAGTTTCCAATCAGAATAGTTATCAAAAGTGTCACTTATGCAATATTTAACATTCAAAATAGTTTTTAATAAAATTCAATTGAAAAAATTTGCAGATGTACGTATATTTTTATGTGTTTTACAAAATAACATATTAAAATCATTTCTTAAGCCAAATGTAATTTAATGTAATCATAATAAAACTAAATATAGCTTAAAAACGCAATATCTTTCAACATTTTTCATTCATGATATTATTTTACCTAAAGGTTATATTGTTATTTTATATAAAATGAATAAAATGATCTCTTTAACGTATTAATCTCTTGAACGTATTTTGTAAGCATTTTTCGTAGTAAGTGACTTTGTAAATATGACTTTTATAATTTATACTAAAATTAAAATCTTGAATGCTAAAAAAATAAATATTTTAAACAGTTCTGTTCTTTCTCTAAATTTTAAATAAATATTACAATTTTTTCCTTCTTTTTTTAAACGAGCAGAAAATAACAAAATAGCATTTTAACTTTTTATTTTAAGAAAAAAAATCCGTTATTGCATTTACTGTGCAATAATGACAAATAAAGCTGTGCTTAACCAACACATTTTATATATTCTTATAAAAAAGATATAGAAAAATAATTAATCAAGCTCAATCGCGCTGTAACACGCCTTATTTCTTTATGCTGACAAAAGTTTTCAAATCATATCTTTTTATCATAAAATTGGTGAATAAAGAACTCTCCAAAATAATAGTAACAAAAGCAAACACTCCAAAAATTTAGTTATTAGTTTTATTTCCATATAGTTTAATTCTGGAGTTTAAAAAAGAACTAAAGGAAAAGTTATAAAGTTCTATTTAATCTGTAGTCTCTTTTATTCTTATCTAAATTGGGTTCTTATTTAACTCTATTTTGCAGCTGAACATAAGTTTTAAGTAAAATGAAAGCGCATTTTAGTACTAAATACTTAACAGATTCAAATGAATAAAGATTATTTCATGTTTATTCAGTAGATTTAATACAAGTGCGGAAGCAAATATGTTTCGTTACAGTTTCATAATAAGTATGCGAATCATAACAATTTAAAGCACTGCGTGAGAGACAGAAGAGTAAAAATTAATTTAGAAAGGCTTTTAGAAATAATAAAAAATATTTCGGAACAAAACGCCATTTGAATAGTTCATTAAGCATAACTTTCGCCTCTAATCAATTAAAATTTTATTGCATATTCCCAGTTTCATTAACGTTTCTAATTTGTTTTATTCACATTTTTCTATGATTTTATTGGAAGTAAATTGCTTTCAATTCATATAAAACTCTGAAGCCAATGTTGAATATTCTTTTATACAGTCTTTCATTATTTTTCTTTGAAGAAATAAATGCTTAAAGATACTTCTAAAAGACTCTAAAAAATAAACGTTGTAAAATTTAAAATAAATGTTCAGTTCATTACTAAAGAAGTTGCCGATTAAAACAAGTGCAATTTGAAAAGTATCTTTGCCTCTCATTAAATCTGTTAATATTTTTTTCTTGAAAATTCTAAAGCAAAATGTTATTTAAAGATCAAAAAGTTTAAAATTCTAAAAGAAAATTTTTTCAAGTAGCTACTGATTTTAAATGAAAATAGAAATATTCATTCAACGAAGCCACTCTCTTTGAAAACCCATCTGTGGATTTCCTAAAATTTCCATTCGATATATTATTAAATTATGTTTTTTTTAATTTATTCAATAACTTCCAAGTTTCCCAGGGATTGAATAGGATTAGAGGGAATAACGAAATGAATTAATTTTTTTATGGAAGGAATAATTGTAAAATGTACCTTTTTTATCTAATGAATAAACTGAGTATTTTTAAAAACAATATGTCCATGGGGAATAGATATAAAATTTAGTATTAACTCAATTAGAGAACTTCAACAGTGTTTATTTACTTAAAATGCTCATTTATTGTACAATTTTGTATGGACACAAGTCACGCAAATAGGAAAGGAAAAGATAGAGATAACGTTTAATGACATCATCTTTGACAAATGTAATATTTACAAGAACTGTTCAAAATTATGTCCACCAAAAGTGATACATGATTGACACCATCGGTACAGCAATTGGTGTACACTGGCACAGATGATATTTCACACATACATTTGGTAACTACTGATATTCCAGCAACGAGAAATTTAAATGGAATCTCGTAACAAATCTTTTTATATATCTTTAGAAAAATTAATCGATGCTTGATAAATAGATGATCAGAGTTGCCAAGGGACTGGTGTAACATGCCTAATACGTAGTGTTCCCAAAGTGGATTTCAAGTAAGTGTGAACATCGTTGCTAAAGTAGGCTGGCGCCCATCATACTGAAACCACTTTCAGTTTCGAGTAGAGATTTCAGCATCATGCAGCAGTTCTGCTAATACCATTCCTATTACAATAAAGGGTTGTTTTAAATAAATATGCCATTATTTAAAATTTTATTATCTTCACTTATGTTGATGTAAGAAACTAAATATCTTGTTCTAGTATAATAGAGATGCCTTGCATTTATGACTGAAGATTTGGATTGCAACGTGAGTTTCCTACATAAACATTAATTCCGTCCCTGTCCTCTACCTCCTCTCCAAATTTTTAACATGAATTTGGAATTGCCTAGTAAAATGTAAAAGGAATCCTTTGCACTAGTTAATAGATTGTAACCATTACATATCATCCGGAACACACACTTGATATAATTTTACAATTATTCTTTCCAAACTCAGCACATAATATTTATATGGATTTCATTATTAATTATAGCATTAGTCCTAGAAAAAAATATGAAATTACACGTCAAAACATTTTTTGAATATATATTTAACGTATTTCAAATCTTCAAAATTAATAACATTAAAGAATCTGCACATGAAAACACTTTAATTAGGGAATCATACACAAATAGCATCGATATTAGAAAGTTGGAAAGATTTATATATAAAAGACTAAGAGCCGAAGTTAATAAGCTGATTTATCTTTCTGTTTTTGCACTTCATATTCAACATTTTATCTTCCCTTTGCCTTTATTTTAGGTTTATTGTTGGTTTAAACTACTTGGCGCCAAAACGTAATTCTTTGCTTTGTGTGCTTTGTATTTATCATAATTTTAATTTATTTTCACTCCTTCTAATTGTTAAGTAATGCGTTTAAAATTTCGATTTGATCCAACATGATAATTTTTTATTTTATTATTTTTAATTTAAAATAAAAAAAAATTGAATTTTATTTTTTCAAAATCTGGTGAAAATACCATAGTTTTGTCCTATGTCACATATGAGCTTTTATTGTAATTATGGACTTTTAAAAAAATGAAAGTTTTCATAATGAACACATTTTATGGAGATTTACTTTGTTTGGTTTTTGTTTTATTTTTAATATTGATTTTTTTGTGAAGATCTTTCTTTAATGTTTCAAATTCTGTAATTTTTAAAATCATATTTTCTTTTCTCAATGAAGTGTTATTGGTTGTATGTTTGTGTTTTTAACATTTTTTTGTTTGTTTGTTGTATTAATGTGTTATATTGTGTTAATAGATTTATAGAGAATATTTGTGTTAATAAATTTAATATTTGTAGAGGTTTCGATGCTTCTGTTTTTAGTTTTTATTTCAGATTTTAAAAAATTTACTGGTGTTGACATGTGATAAAAAATTTTCTGTGTTTTGTTTTTTTCGCTATCTTTTTTTTAGATTTACATAATTTCGTTTTGACTGTCCTAATATGGGTCTCCAACTTAGTTAATTCTAATGCAATTTCTTAAAAAATACTTTTTGCAGCGTTGATAATTCCTGGATTGACCAATTAATTTTCTTAAAATACTTACATATAATAAAAGGGCCTTTAATGTGTTCACTTGTGCACTAATTAAATGATTTAACATATTTCAAGACATTGGATACTTTTCACTTGAAATGAGTTCAGATTGTAATTATTTCTTTAAATTTTGTGTTATAATGGTAGCTGAGAACGAAATTCCTACATAAATGCAATGAGTGATTCTATCTATCATAAAACAGACAGCTGAGACTCCCTACTATAATATTTCCTAATATTTTCTGAACTTCTATAGTGGATCCATCAGACCGGATGAAAAGGTCTCAACTTTGGGTTCGAAATTCGATTCCATTGAAGAATTACTCTGTAAGCGGTGTTTGTGAGTATTATATTCTCTTGGACCTCAAATCTTCCTAATAGGTTTGGAGAGGATTACATGATAGCGTGGTATAGAAACCTAGAGAGGGGGGATGGCATTTCATTGCCAGCATCGTCATCTAACCGCAGTTCAAAAGTAATATATCTTAGTAGAAACAATCCTAGTATTGCTTTTAATAGCATTATTTGTTTTAAATTTATTTTCATATAATTGTGGACAAGGATTTAGTCAAAATATAACTACAATTTTAGGTTTCTTTTTCAATATAATCAGCAGTATTAACCTCATTATCAATGAATTTATTTTTATAAAATAAAATTTATTCCGTGCATTAAATAGAGAAACAGCATGCCTTAATGATCTTTCAAATAACAGTTATTTATTTTTTTTAAGTCCGAATCAAGTAACAATTCTTTTGGAATTTATAACACTAGCAACATGCAGAAAAACAATGCTCACTTTAAGAGAGATTGCACCATTATAAAGTATCTTATTTTTATTTATTTTTTTAGTATTTGTTTTCCTTTATTTCACATTTAAATCTGAATGAAACAAGAAAAATTAATCCTTAATACTTCTTCAAAATTCGTTTCATTGTTGATATAATTAGAGAAAATGTTCTATAATTAGTAGAATTCTGGCATCATAATTAAAATAACTGTTAAAAATATCCCATTCGTCTTTTAAACCCTAATTATGAACCGAAGTGGTTACGAATTCTCAGATTAAATTCTTCAAATGTGGTTAAACCAAACGTAACATTTATAATTAGCTATAACTTCAAAAACGCTCATTAATGAAATTAATCTCACATTTCTGCCATGCATTCTTTCGATGGAAATTATTGGGATCGTTATCCTCCACTATTAATTAAGATGTTTAGATTCAAATCAAAAGGGAGCAAACTGACGAAAAAAGTAAGTAAGAGAAAGGCAGCATATTTTAAGGAATCGAAAAGAAAATTGTTTGGTAAAAAATTAAGAACAATGCAGAAAATATTTTTTGTAATGAAAAATTTACTGATTAAAACTTTTTCACTTTCAGAAGGAATGTTGTATTTATTCCTAATTATCAAGACTGCAAAGATTCTAATAAAATCATGTACCAGTATTTTGAAATTTTTAATTAGTTCCATCAACTAATCATTTTAATGAAAAGAAAGAAACATAAAAAGTGGTAGAAAAGTCAAAGTCGTTTTTTGTGTAACAAGTTTAAGGAAAAAAAAAGTCACATCACATTAAGAAACAAATCCGACAAAAGCAATCACGATCCAGCAATATAAACAATTGAAAAGGAAAGCAATTGAAGAATTAAAAAGAACTGATTTCAATTAGAATTTTCACTTCTAGGATTAGACATTGTTATCGACTGAAGAATGGAAATGCATTGTCATTTAAATGTATCCGTTACATTGCTGAAGAACAGATCAAACAATGATCTCAATTTTTATTCTCAATCCTCTTCAAAATTCCTCTTTTCTTTTCAATTCTATACAACCTTTTATCTATAGAATCTACCTACATCTATTATAGTTGTAGCGAAACAGAGAGAAAAAAGTGTATTAAAACAAGGACAATAACATATGTAGAAATTCTACAACTTTACAAAATCATTTGAAATACTCATTATCACAATTAAATCTGATAACAATATAATTTAATTTTTAAAAAATGATACATAAAGAGATACAAGAATTTTTGTTATGAAATCAATATTTTTTCCACATTTGTAACGTAAAAGATCCTTATTTCCTTATTTAAAATTGAAAAGAAAAAAAAAGTAAAATTCACTCTATACAATCCAAGAATTAAAAAATTTAAAACATATAAATACTGAATTTAATAATTTTATATACTATAATTGGTGCTTGAATTTAAATATATATATACACTGGTGTGCAAAACTTAAGCAACAGGTATGTTTTTTGCCATAACTTCACGAGAAATCATCTGAGAGACATGAAATTCAGAAATGAGATACAGCATTTTGTTCTGAAAGAATTACGAAAGCATAGTTGCGCAGAAATGAATACAATGCATACGATATGGAATCAAACAAAAAAAAAGGCTTTATTGAACTCATAGTATCGTTACACATGATTGTCTGTGCAAGAGGAAGAACAGCAAGCAGATGTTCCTTAGTATGGGATATGCCCTCCCCTTACTGCAATGGTTGCTTCGCACCGTCTCCCCATACTCAGCATCAGATAGTCCAACAGTTCTTGAGGTAAGAGTGCCCATTCCTCAATCAGCATCTGTTTAAGTTGTCGGGTGTTCCCAGGAGGATGTAATCGTGCCGCAAGGCGTTTCCCCAAAGCATCCCACACATGTTCTATCGGATTTAAATCAGGGGAGCAAGCCGTCCAATCCATTCGAGTGATATCTTCACTTTCCAGGAGCTCCTCAACAGCATGAGTCCTGTGTGGTCGTGCATTGTCATCCATAAAAACGAAGTCTGATCCAATGGCACCTCGGAACAGACGCACATGGGGAAGGATCACCTCCTGACAATAACGATCTCCAGTTACAGAACCTCTGTCGAAAACGTGGAGCTCAGTCCGCCCGTTCATCATAACGGTCCTGGAGTTGTCGTCTGTATATATAAAAAGAGACATACATAAATATATATAAATTACCTGGCATTCTTCCTTATACTATGAAATAATTATGTTGTAATATCCTGCTATGTATATTGAACTAAGTAATTAAATATTTACGAATCACATAAGGTTAATACTTTTTTACAGACGTTAATTAAACGAATATGGAATCGTTCATAAAAAGTATAATAAGTATCAAAATTTATTCGTAATTTTATCATACCCTTAATAGCTTAGATTAAATTTTGATGAAACCTTTTGTGGCATTAATTAAATTTGGCGTTTATTATAACAAATTCATGTCATTCATGTAATCTATTTGAGGAAGTTGTAATATATATTGCGCTAAATATATTTTATTGAAATATTAATGCTATTATTCTATCTCCATAAGAGTGCAATTATTTATAAATCATTGAACTGTTAACATTCATATTCATAATTTTTTGCAAGATATAGAATAAAATTCTAGATTTTAGCATACGCGTTTATTTAAAAACAGAATTCATTTGTCATTCCTTGCTTAAATTGCTTATGGAATAAATTTATTTTAATAATATCCCATTTTCAGAAATACTGGTTACTACATTTCCCTTCCTAAGAAATGGCAGCAATTTAAAGCATAACACTCCATCACTAAAGTGTCTCACGTAAGCGCAACACTTAAAGAGCAGTAACTGATTCATTTCAAATCGTTAGGCATAGAGTTACCGTGATTTAGTGCCTATCAATTTAATTGTCGCGGTGTTATTAGCGGAGTTCCAATTTCTCCAATCCTAATCATTTATGAAACTGGATGTGAAGTAGAGCGATAATGATGCCCTCTAATAATTTTATGATTTCTCATTAATTGGATTTCCCAACTGCTTGCACTGCTCCAGAGATATGGGACATCATTATCATTTAAAGAATCATCATCGTTATTGAGAAAAATCTCATTGTCTATCATGACAAAAATGAAATTATTGTAAGTTTTTTTTAATTGTTTCAATAAGGAACTGCGCGAAAATGAGTAGCGGGCATTAGTACAATGATACGTCGTAAAATGGTGGGTTTCAAACACTTACGTACATATTAACTAGCTTTAATGGTCCAATTAATGTCAAATAAGGAAATTGTGTGTCCCATTCAGCTAAATAAAGATGAAATTTAAAAGCCACATTATAAGCCGAGCACACTTTGAGTTTGTAAAATTGATACTGGTATCACTTATTGAAATATGTGGTCTTATGGTAAATGAAAAATAAAAAAAATATGTGATAACTGAAAGAGATAAAAAAAACTAAAATCATGGATTCAATTTTTATTGAATCTTCCGTCAGAAATTATTTTACATATTTCTTTTACAAAGGTTTCAGGTAATATTTTTTACATAATAAGCTCTTAAGAGATAACAATGTTTTTCTTATAATTTTATTGAGTTTGAAACACACAGATTAAAATTTTGGTTTTATTTTGTCTTAGCATGTAACGTCCGAATTCATGTATTTTTTTTCTATTTTTTTAATAAAACTTTATAAATAAATTGAATCAGGTTACATGTGATATACCCAGTACAATTAAAAAAATTAACTTAAAATGAAAAATATTATAAATAAAAATGGTTAGTGCGTTGAAAGTAGCCATTGTGACCATTTTATTTTATAGTATTAGAAAATTTCGCAGTAGGAAATATTCTTCATTAACTAGTCTGTCCTTGAAAATTTCTAAAAACTTTCTAAAACAATAAACTAGTATAACTATTAATTAAAGATTTTTCTCTTTCTAAAAATCCTTTCTAGAATCGAACATATTGCTTAAGTCACTAAAACAAACTTTTTTCTACTCATTTCATAGCATAATAGAGATGAATCGTCAAATGATATTCTATTGGAACGGAGACTGTCCAAACAAGTATTTTTTTATGGAAAATACCAAATTATTATTTAACTTTGAATTAAAATTTCGGAAAAGGATAATTTCGCTTGCTTCGTGAAAGGAAGTTAAGTGAAATAACAAAAGGCAGCTTCATATCTGAATTCTGCACATTTTAATGAAATAAAATTGTAGCTTTGCTTCAAGAAATCGATTATTGATATTGATGATCATAAGAAAAATCATAAATTTTGATTGCTTCTAGAAATCATGTCAAATCTATCTTTGCCTTGCAAAGCAGTCCGGATAATTGAATAACAGCTAAATGCAGAAAATTGAGGCTGAAGTCATAGATACTATGTTGGAAACAACCATATTGTCATCTAGGTCACACATCTTCAATAAAAAGTTACAGCTTTTTATTTCAGAGGAGGCAACTCAACTTCATAACTTTGTCTTTTCTCTAATCCAAGAGCCTCTTTACTTCTTCGAGAACCTATCATCCATTTACTAATCCTTTCCTTCAATGAGGTCTATTTAACACCATAAAAATAAATCTCCCTTTCATCTGCATTACGTTTTATAGAATAGACAAGAATTGTTAAAAAAATTTAATCAGAATTCCCTTGAAATCCTATTTTCTTGTAAGCCGAACATTGGATTTACCTATTTGTTCTATTTTGCTCTATGAGGAAAGATACATGATGTATCATAGCTTTTATAATTCTATGATGATTATGATTTTACTATAGATGAATGAAATTAATTACGTTTGGGCAAAATGCTCATCACAATGATATTATACAATGATATTTCGTGCTTAGGAGTCGTAGGTCAAATTCTATGGTGCCATATAGTTTGCAAGAATTAAATTTTGTCTTTTTTAATTAACTTTGAATACTTTATTACATTTTGATAAACTATTTTTTTTTACATTTGATGAGTGAGATTTTTTAAACTAATTTATTTCTGTAAAAAATTTGGAAATTTTTTTTTCGATTATTTTATAGGATTTATCATCTGTTTTCTTAAAAATTTGTGCAAAAGTATACACATGTCACATATAAAAAAATGCCACATTAGATATGGTAAATATGAAGTTTTGTTTCATTCATTTAAAGCAAAATTTACAATCATTTAATCAAAATATTTATTTTTTTAAAAAGTTTATCGTATGACTTGAAAAATTAAGTATAATTGATTATATTCGTTCTTATTATAAATGATAGAATTTAGATTAATACTATTAATTTATATTTTTAGGGAAAATGTTAATAATTGTAAAATCGATGATACTGTAATGACTGATCAATATGATAAATTATTGCATTTATTAAAATCATTTTTATCTGATGTTTCGTGCAAATCGCAGAAGTATTTTATTGTGATAAGACATCTAAATCTAATAGATTTTATAGTTATCTGAAAAATTAATGAAATAAGGAGTAATGATGATCACGATTTTCATTTTCAAATCATTTGAATTTCGGCAATTCATCAAAAACATATATACATATTTCAAATATCATATATCAACTAAAATTCTAAACACTTCTTGAGGCTCATGAAACTAAATAGAATATGTAAAACTTCCAAATTAAATTTTGCATCTGTTTTTATCTGAAAATTGATGGAGGGCAACGTTCTATCCGTTCACTTCAATTGTTTTCTTACATGAATAACTTTATTTTAATATACAAACAATCCTTAGTTTTGCTTTAATTATTTTCACATTGTGATGCAAATCCCATACTCTAATATAGTCTTAAGTGTAGCCAATATAAATCGAATAAGTTATTTGATATATTTATATATCTATTATTAGCAAAGACATTTTAAAACTAATATTGGTTTGCTTATACTTTATGAATATGTAACCTTTCAAGTTATATTCCTTTAAAATTATTGTTCACAAGAAATGATAACGAACATATAGGAAATCATAAAGACCAAGGAGTGTCCGTTTTTGTGTAAAAATTGCAGGAAATATCATATGAATATTAAAGTATTTGAATTCAGAGTAGTTATTTGTTTTAAATTTATTTTCATATAATTAACCACGGATCTCTTTAAAATATTTTATCTCCTTTTATATTATTTTTAATCTCTTTAAAATTTTAACGTCTCCAATAGCATGAAATATTCGTTCTTTCAATTCAATAAATGTTAACAATTTTGATTGTGTGTTTAAGCATACAAGAAAATTTCCTAATACTAAGACAATAATTTATTAAAATTTTAATTGCTTCGCCACAAATGAGAATCTCAGAGTTTTGAACATTTTAAATGAATGTACCATTAAAAAATCTTGAATTTATTTTTTAATTAAAAATTTATATTCTTTTAAAAGTTTTCCTAAAAATCCAAAGTTTTTAGATATATTAATCTATTAAAGACCCTTGGAAACAGTTGTTTATTGAAATTCACATCATTTTAATCTGCTTTGATATTTTATATTAGTTATTGCTACACCAGTCATGAAATAACCCATATAAAATGTTAAATGTTATTGAAGTTTCTCCGTCAATGTCTTTTTGTTAATCATTTATCATCTTGCTGGTTTTAATGATCGATAAATATACTATTCTCTCATTGGTAAGACTTTCATTAACAAATTCCACAATATTTGAATTGATGCCATAAAGCTTTAAACTTCGCAAATCTAGTCGCATTCTTTTGATATACAAATGTAAATATTTAAGATTTTTATAATAATTTTTTTCGCAAAGAAAATAATAAAATCTTTTCAAATTTTTGTCATAAGATAATTGTTATTTTATAACTTTCCCGAATAATTTTGTTTCATAGCTTTATATCTATTGTCCTACTTTGACAGTTTTTCTGAAGTGTCTTGGGAGAAGGACACCTTTATATAATGTGACGAAAACATAAAAAAAATGCTCAAAATGTTAACTAAGGAAATTTTTTTGATACTCAGAGGTCAACTAGAAAGGTTTCTGTTTATTCTGGAAATGCTAAAATAGATATTCATTCAAAGTAATAAAAAAAGTAATGTTACCAATTAAACATTAATAGATGATTTAAAATTTTCTCAAGTTAACCGTACTGAATTTCCAATATGATATAAGATTATAGACAACATATAACAGAAAGAATTAGACAGAACATAAAGAAGATATTATTGAGTATTGCAATATAGAATGTATTTTGAATTTCATATGTTTATTCGGGTGAGGAAAAAAAATGTGAAATAAAATTTTCTGTTATTCGTGAGATGTTATAAAGGAGACATTATATTTGAATTTTTCCAAACAATCAATTTTCCTAACAACTATCAAGAGCTTTCACGTTTCTACTAGAAAGTTATAATTTCTCCTCAAACTTAACCAATAAAGGGAGTCAAACATTCTGATAAGCTTAAAAAAACTGTATCATTTAATGGATGATCTTAGACAAATAACGATTAGTATGAAAAGACCTAAAAGAAGATTACCAAAAGATAGAAAAATAGAGAAAAATTAACTTGTATTATTAAACCAAGACTACACAATAACTGAGACCAAAATGCCACTTGTCAAAATCAATTAAATTATCCATTCAAAAGTGCTCAAAAGTGATGTTCTCACGAAGGAAATCAAAACATAGGACCCAGACGGACGCTACAGAATTCTGACTCTACAATGTTTGTTTATATGCTTATACATGTCATACAGATGTTCACAATATAATTTATCAATTTTTTTTTCCTTTTCAGTTAATAATCTCATTTCTCTGTATGTTCATCCCATAGTCACCATCTGTTTAAGTATTCTTGTCCCCTCCATTTAGTTAATACTTCACCAAAAATTGAATACAGTCATGTAGGATTTGACATCAATGGGATTCTCTCTGGAGATCCCTGGGTGGTTTGTAGTCTCTTTCTTTCTATTAACATTTTTTTTCCTATCATTTTTCCCTTCCTTCTATCTTGGGCTCATTCAACTGGTTAGATAACTTAGTGTTAAGGATACCAGGGCACAGAATGGCGTCATTTTATGTATTTTAATATAATTAACTTGCGAAAAAAATTAACCACAAATAGATGAACCATATCTGTTATGATCGAGAATTATGTATTATATGGACTATTGGAAACCTGATGGCTTGCTGTGTATTGAGAAAACAGATTTGGCTTTTAAAGAGGAAACTCCCGGAAAGGATTAAAACTACGTATTCCGCCGAAGAACATGGAAACAAAACATGGACATCGAAAATCAACATGTAAATGAGTTTCAGCAGTTAGTTTTCAGGAATTTTGGAGCAAGCCAGATATGGCTATGCTGCGCCATTCAAATGGTAAAAATAGGAATTCCTAAGTTTTTTAATGGACAATTTATTCATAAAAGTTGTTGTGCATGATGATCTTCTTGGGAAATTATTAAATTCTTTTTAATACCTTTATTTTAGAAAATATAATTTTTGCATTTTTTGCAATTGCTACGTTTTAATAAATAGGCCTTCGTGAAAGTAAATTATGATTTTATGTTGTACACACAACATTAGTAAAAGATAGAACTTTGGTTTCATTGTTTATGAAATTAATTATTAAATTTCAAATTGCAAAAAAAAAACATTCTTTCTTAAAAGAATATTCTCCATATTTACATATTAAATCCATTGTTGCAATTTTTATGAAGATAAAAAAAATAACGTAAATTATGCGAAAATTTGGCTTTTTTCCACGTTAACTTTCAAATATAATGCAGTGCAATAACGATTTTTATTTCATTTTAAAACTCAAAAAATTATCCTTTCAATGATATCAGTATTCAACATAAAAATAAAGTAAAAAGTTCAAATGAGTAAAGAATTTTGCATTTTTATATGGAGATTAAGTCCAATGGGTCATATTTAGTATAACATTCTTCAGACATATTTTAAGTAGGAAAACAAATCCACTCTATTGTGACTAAAAGTGAGCTATGAATTTTTTTTATTATTTCTTTATAAAACCACACAATTTTAAACTGATCGTAGAAATCAGATTTTTTTCTTATTTGTTCGTTTTGATGTGAATTAGATTTCATTGAATGTGAGTCCTTTCAAACAAAGGTAGTATTAAATTTAATGTTCATTGTTTTTAGAGATATATTTATTGGCTGAAAAAATAAAATATTATTATTTACATCAATTAAATCCTTTCAAAATCAAAACAAAAACTGAATAATGTGATGAAAAATTCTTTGATATTTTGCATAAAACCTTTTTATAAAACAATCAATAGTGCACATAAGAGTTCGAAGCTGAAAGATTCAGTATCTGCAATCATATTTTTAAAACCAAACATGTTTAGTTTGAGCAAAAATATAGTGTTTGAATTGCAGATTAATCACTTTCTCTTCAAATATACAAATTTTACGGAAGCTGAAATAAAAGTAGGGAACATATAATACAATGAACAGAATCGCTTACGACTTTTATAAAAGTAAGGATTATATCATTATCGAAATTTGAAATAGAAAATTATTCTACTTGAAAAGCTATTAAATGTCCAATTATAAAAACTATTTAATTGAGAATTTTAGAGATTATTTATTTTAACCAAATAAAGGCTGTTATTTTTCAATAAAACTACAATATTATTTACATTTGCTTATTACTTTTATAATATATAAACTAAGCTTCAAAAAAAAATAAAATCTCTTGAATAAAATGTAGAAAATAATTGAATAATTTTTTCTGTAGCTTAGAACTCTAACAAAGTGAATATTAAAAAATATTTTTGATTAAATTTCTTATTGATAGAAACATAATTATATAATGTATAAGTTATTAAATTCATAACTTTCAAAAATATTTTTATGAATTAATTCCTTAAATTCCGAATTATGGCTTCTATATTAAATTCATTTTCTTACTCTTTTGTCATTTTATTGATGAGAAATTTGCAATGAAAATGGATGCACTTAATGTAACCATTTTTCTTGGCAATTAAATAAAATTCCCACTAAAGCATTTATCATGAAATTTATGATAATTCATATTAGATATCAATGCCTTTATGAATCACAAGATAAAATAATGACCATAATAAAAATATAAGGAACATCTATTAATTAATTATTACATGAGTATGCTCATTGAATACAAATAGCGCCAATTTATTTTGAAACTCTCTTTTCGGGAAGACATGTAGGTTAAGATATTCCTTCATCGACTTGCAAAAAGAAATTGCTGTATTTAGTCATCATGACTCTTAGGATCGTTTCCACGGAACTACAACGTTACCGAGATAAGATTCTGCTCTTCTAATTGAACACCTGGAGAAGAAGGACAATATCCTGGCTACCACTGAATAGCACAGAAGTGCCATCTCATTAATTAGGCTGCTATATTCGAGGCAAGGTTTGCTCAGGGAAAACGGGACATTCATCAGACATCATAGGATGTCTGTAAATAGCTGAGCAATTTATGGTATACTCATGCTCGCCGCATTGTTAAGGAGGGCTGAATAATAGTTTCACATCTGGTCAATTTGTCTACAGCATTAGAATATTTTTTCACTTGAATAAATGGAACAATTCTTATTTCAAGAATTGAAATTTGTCTCTTTTTATACAAAATGTGCATTGAATACTTTAAGTGATTCTTTATTAAATGTGATGCTGAAGTCAAACAGCAGAAATTCTGGAATTTTTAATCAAATTTAATGTAGTTTGTAGTCTCTAGTTCACGACATCTCACTAACTCAAAAACAAGAAATAATAAAAGCATTGGTCAGTGCTTGCACTCACCGGACTGACAGAATTCCAACTGAAAAATTTTGCTTGTCTTATTTTATTATCGTGAGATTACCAGAAAAATTTCGAAATTCTCGAAATTTCTCAAATAGCTCTACATGTGTCTATTGAATTAACGAGTACCATGAATTGGTATTTCTGAATAAACAATTTCAAGATTTTTAATTAGAGTTTTAAAGGAATGTATATAAAGAATAGAGAAATTTTATACGCTGATTCTCTCCTCCTTTTGATTGTTTTGTATAAGTAACAATTTCTATATTGTTTTACTTCTATGAATTTCTATGAATTAAATTATAAATGTTAAAAAAAATTTAAAAAATCCCACCCGTAATTACATGAATATCAGAATTTAAATTTCTATCAATAGCTTCCTTATTTCAACGAATGTTTCATATTCCACTAATTTATCCTTCTTTCTTATAATTCAAAAGTCGTCATCAGAGTTCCATCAGTGCGAAAGATTTTGCATTTAACAATAACTACATGGAATAGTTTATTTAAAATCAAGATTGTTTAATACTTTAACTAGAATCAAATGACATCGTTGGGAAATAATATACTTACTCCATTCCAAGTTCAAAACTACCAATCTCCATATTTGCATTGTTTAATAATATGAAAATTATTTGTATTTTTATCTTATAATCCTCATTTTATATCTTCAAATACATTTCAGCTTTATTTATTTTTATTTTTTTGTTAAGAAGTTAAGCAGTATTTTGCAAAATTTTTCCCTGGTTCTCATTGGTTCGGAAGTCATGAAGTGCATTTTTTAATCAAAATGTTTCGATAACTTTATTTTTATTTTGAGAAAATATATTTCTTTAAAAATTAATTTATTATTTTATTAAAAATATCTAACAATAGAGGATTGCAATAAAAGCGTTTTAAACTTAAAAAAGAACGGAATTTCTCTTATCTATAATTCATAATAAAAAAGTAAATTTGGCGGAAAATAAATCATAAAAATTTATTTTTATAAATGCTATAATAAGTATAATGGTTTTAATTCTATTAATTTCTATTTTTTATTCTTTTATTTGTAATATTTTTTAATATAAAAATTGTAAAATCTTAAAACAGTAATTTCTTCTATTACTAGTCAATTTACCTAGAAAAAATAACTTTTAATACAGATAATAAATATTAAAATAATATATTGCCCATAAAAAGAGTCAATATTCTCAAAATTTATACGAAATTTAAACAGTCTTTCAAAATGATTGGTTCTCAATCAAAATACAAAAACAGAATATCTTGAAAAAAAATCACAAATACTGATGCAAGCGTTCAAAATAAAATTGTATATATTCTCTTAATATTTATGTATAGTGTTTTTAAATAAATAAATTATGATAAATAATTAAAATATATTTTTAAATTTCCTAAATCAGACGGTTTTGATATATTAAAGAAAAATTATTGGCTTGGTATTTTATAGAAACTTTCATTTTTGTCTAATAAATATTCTATTGACTAACTCGTCAAAATAGACAATTTTATTGCATATTTTTTATTTTATATATTTTGAGCTTGTGAAAAATATTGTGCAATTTTATATCTTATTATAAATTAAAACTTACTCTATATTATAATGGACTTTACTTTTGAAACATAGAGAATCTTTATCTGTCTGAGCTAAAGGATTCAAATCATTAAGTTCTGTAACTCTAAACAATTTAAACCTTTCAGGCAATTAAAGCAACAATTCTAAACGATTAAAAATCTTTCGACAATTAAAGCAACAATTCTAAACGATTAAAAATCTTTCGACAATTAAAGCAGAAATTCTAAACGATGAAACATTTTCCAAATAGAATCACTGAAGTGATAATCAAATTACTAATATTGTCATGAAATTCTTAGACATTGATTATCCGAGCAATTTACATGTAAAACTTGTTAAATGGAACCTGATTGTTGTTTAAAAGGAACAATTCATGCGAAGAGAAACTCACATCAAACTAAGAATGATTTTGAGTTATTCAGTGTTTTATTACGCTCTAGTGAATATGATACTCTACTCTGAAGCTGCGGTCAATCATTTGGATTGTCAGAATATCATTCGATTCTTCTGAACAGTGTAGCAAACATGGGTATACATAAATTTTTCTGGCATTTGCCACTATCCTCTGATATCTAATGAATCTCTTTTTATGAAAATATCTGCACAAAACATAACCATAAATGCAGAAACTTCATTAATGAAATGGGTGAATCAGTACCATTTAAGGGTTTCTCCTCCACCTTCACGGATTAGATGAGATAAGAGTCTTATCTGATCATCATTGAAATTCAGTTTAAATGAATCCGTTCCTTTTTTGAACCGATTTAATGAAATGTGACGATTGAAAAGAGCAATTCCATTTTCTGAGAAGCCGAAGAAATAATCTCCTAGAGGTTAGATGAAGAAATGATCTCTTAGACGAAATGCGTTCTCGAAAGAAGAATGACGAAACTAATTGAAATATATCATCAAACTACAACTGTTTGATTATAAACCAGTTATGATTACTAAGCAAATGATTACAGATTAATCATACTTTTATTTTTATTATTCTCTCATATATGAATATAAAGAATCTATGTAATGTAATCGTCAAAAAAATTCGAGATTTTGACGATTTTTTACGTTTGAGATCTCTCTGGGTCAGAAAATTATGTCTCTCTGTTGATGAACTCGATAATTCAAACATGGTTTTAGATATGCAGAAGAAATTCGGTATAAGGTCCGTATTCTAAATTTGTAGATTTCATTCAAAGTTAGGATAAATTCCATCCAGAGGAAGTCTCTGTCGGACTGTACTATCCAAATTCAAGTAACTAGAAAACAAAAAGAGCAAGATGGATCAAATTTGGTACGGATGGATCAAATTTGCACGGATTTAAAATCCAAAAAGTAGATATGTATCAAATTTGACATCAAGTTTGTCAAGTAAGTGAGCTATTCTTAGTCTATACTTTTACAAGAATGTAAATGCATTAACTTGAAAATTCAATGGCATAAATGAATATAAAATTTGGCATGTTCGAGTTTGTGACTGCAATTGTATTTTGGAGTCAGAATTCTTGTTTCATTCGATAGAAAAAAAAGCAAAGAAAAAACATTCAAAATCTGCATTTGGTTTTCTATTATTTATACGTCTACTGCATCTGTAATAAATATTTTAAAAAACGTCGAAGATCGCATTTTTCAGACTCTTTTTATCAATATCGTTCGTCAAAGACATTTAATTGTTAATAATATGCCAATATATTTACTAGAGAGTATGCAAAAAAGTTTCTGAAAGATCACACCATATGGGTTTTATCGTGACAACACATTTTTTTTGTGTGAAGATAGTTATATTTTGCTGAATAAATGATATGTTTATTTTGATGGGCATTTTAGTATAAATTATTTAAATTACCAAAATGAAAATTTATTTGGAGTGTGTCTATATTGATTATAAATTTATTATTATTTTGTTATCGAAACTGAAAGATGTATAATGAAGTCCTGTTAGAAAAATGATTAAATAGGTTTATAAAATTATATTTTGAAATGAGATTCGTAATTAAATATTTTACTTGTCCTTATTATCATTTCTCATGGAAAATAAATGTAACCGAAGATTCTTCCCTTAGCTCAATCTATAAACATATTTAAAAATGCATTTTAATTATTTTCTACTTTTTGGTTTGATTATATATTCCAGCTCAGATAGCATTGATAGTCATTTCTCAGAAATAATGCATTTGATAAAAAAAACTATGATATTTGGAATATCTCGCATAGCGAATCTACCTGTTTCTTCTCTTTACTAAATTTTTAATGAAATAAACAGAATTATCAGCTCATGTTTAAATTACCTCAAAGAATCATGCTGAAATAATCAATTATTATTGATAATTATAATCGATAATTTTTGGTTATCAAAGAAAACTTAAAGATTATAATAATGCGAAATTAAGTTGCGTTGTTGTTGTCGTGTGACTATTTTAAGCCAAGTTTTTTTTTTCAAGTAGCTTCTAGGGGTAAAAACCTTTGAGCACCGAAGGCAGAAGCCTGATTTCTAGCTTAAATATGAAGATGGCACGCACGCACTCAAGTCTCACAACCCTCTTTACGGAGTCGATTTCATTCATGCATTTCATTCACCCATCCGCAGATCGTAATTTAGACCTGAATCAGAGAACGCTCATCTCTGAAGCAGTACCCCCAATGGTATTACTCTGGACACAGAGGACTTTGTGATCACAACAGAGTTATACGCGCGCCAGCTACCACACACACAGGGCGACTGAGTCTTCGGCCTGCGGGGTTCGAGCTCACACCTAAGGGATGCAATTCCAACGCCCTACCAACCAGGCTATCCTGGCCGTCAGAAATTTAGTTGAAGAATAAAAATACTAAATCCAGTAAAGACCATTTTTTCTCCGTCGTTTAAACGTTGTAAATAACAAGGTTTCAAAACTGTATAATGATTTAAGCTTTTAACACATTCTAAGGAGTTGAATTTCCTGTTAGTCTGTCGGGAATATCATAAGTACTGTTATGTATTATTTCCGAGAACGTAGCACATGCCAACAAAGCCGATATGAAGATAATCAGATGTCACAGGCAAAGAGAAATTGCATTCACCTTTCTTCAAGAGTATTCA
>JAPMOR010012991.1:0-33955 GCA_026543865.1 Argiope aurantia
GTATTGCTTCAAAATGAAATGTTATTAAAACTAAACTGTAATTATATTTTTAGTTAAAAACAAAGAGACGCAACGCATTTACCGCTTTATTTCTTAACAGGAAATTAAGGAACGATTCCTTTTTTATGCAGAATATTCTGACATAGCAGTAAGTTTTCATAAAATGAGGGAAACTATCGAAACCTTTAATTTATGCTCTTTTTTGCGCATTCCGTATTCAATTAGCACTGAGAACTCCTTAAATGGGCACTTTTGTTGTTTCATTGAATTTAATTAATGTTCTGAAGAAATTTCAATTCTTTTGAAAATAACTTCAATATATACACAGCGATTTTTTTTAATTTTATTTAGTTAAAAGTGCTATTATGCTGGCAGCTTGAACAGAAATGATGTTTTCTCCTGAGAATTCATGAAATGTGCCGATTAAACGGTCTTAAGTCTGTTGTTTCTTAAAACTTGTTGTTTTAAATTGACGGCAGATGATTGTTAAATTTTTACTTTGGCAATTTAAAAACCTAAGACGATTAAAAAAACGGAACGCTTTGAAAAGAGTCAATATTTATTCTAAAAAAATCTATTTTCGCAATTCCCGTTAAAATTTCATTTAAAAGAATAAACAGCATGTTTTAGTACGAAGCATTTTTATTGACTTTGAATAATTTGTCACTATGTATAAACATATTGTTTAAAGAAACAAGATCATTTCTACCTGAGCTGCAAGCAAAAATAATGAAAATGACAAGAGTAAATTATTTTTAGTTTTTCAGGGAATTCAGAAAAGGGATGATATTTCAACCCATTTTTTTAAATTATAAAGTTAACCACAACAAATAAAATTACAAAGAAATATATATATTGTGAATGCATAGCATAAATTGAATTATTCTATCACATTGGGATTTATAATAATTTTTAAAAAGATAATTTTTCAATGTAATTTTTTAAAATTATCTCCAGCTATAATTAGAAGGGCGAACAATGATAAAGGGCACGAAAGGAAATATTTGATGTTCTTATTTCGATATCTCTTCCAAACCTTCATAGTAATAAAATGGAGTTCTTTTAACGATATTGTGCTAGTGTTATCTCCTAAAATATTCTCTTATGAACTATTATCCATTAAAATATTTTTACAGGATCTATTTAATTAAAGATCTATTTAATTATTGTTTGCAATACTACCAACAACGATTGTTAAGTTATTTTAGTTTCACGAAGTAGAATAATTAAATTCACACTGCAAATTTACGGAAAGACGAAAACTTCCTTTCTAAGTATTTTCTAACAATAATCAAATGTTCCTATGTTATATCGTTTGAAGTATGTGAAAAAATACTAAATATTAAGAAGCTTAAACTTTTCTACGAAATATTTATGGGCAAGAGAATTTATTTGTTAATCACTAGTCAAATAAATGCAATGTAATATTAATCTTTAGTTAAGCCATCTAGTTTCTCTAGAAATTCATCTGCAAAATTTTATCTAATGCAGAGTTATTAAATTTAAATTTTACGGAAAATGTGATTAACTAAGAATTGACTTTAGATATCAATAAAAATTAATCTCTATGAAAATTTATTATTTCTTTTTCGAAAGATGATTAACTGAATTCAGGAAGCTTTTACGCAGTTTTCGTAAGATATTTGAAAATTTTCGCTCATTTAAATAAACATGAGTGAAAGATATTAACATTTCCTCCTTTAATAAGAAAACTTTACAAACTCGTAGTATATCGGATAAATCTAATAAATTCATTGAATTTATTATTTCCATTTTTTATATAAGACCTTATTGTATGTTTTATACAGAGCTTCTGCTTATCGAATTCTGTAGATTAAATTTTAGCAATCAGATATTTATTAAAAATTTCTAGTTAAGTAGTTCTAATTTTAGTTGAATTGTTAAATATTTATCTTCTTTTAGATGTATTTTAAGATCTACTTATTAATATGCAAAATTTATCAAAGAGCATAGGAATTACATAAATTAGTTACAACGGCATTTTAAGCACAACCATATAAAACACAATGAAGTAAGGGACCTAAGTATGTAGGCATATGGCACTCCCTACAATTTTTTTTAAAAATGAGGTCAGGCGAATCTCTAAATTATATAATAACAACAAATGTTTTGTCTTCCCTGAAAAAACAAACAATGGTTAGATTAACAATCATACAATAGTATTTGAAAATAATACTCTTTATTAGAAAGAAAAATATTTCATTAGTATAATTAAAGATATATTTCTTGTCAAGTCTGTTCTAATGCGAGTAATATTAAAAACTGAAGAATTTAAAATAGCATAAAATAATCCAGAATTCAAAATTCATTAAGTGTTATTATTAGCACGTGGGCTTGGATGCTAGGTACTATACATCCTAAGAAATAGCACTATGAAATCCATAAAAATGGTATGTACACCTTCCTCTATTTAAAATTTATTTCACACAAATTCCATAAAAGAATGTCATGCTATTAATTTGGGAGATATTTAACTAATAAAAGTATCAATAATAAATTAAGTCACTTTAAATCCCAATTTATTCATCGAATGACCAATGAGCAATTTAGAGATTGTTTAGAAACATAAAAATCGTGAGAGATCTCAGAAAACGATCCTCTCCCTACCTTAATGTCTGGGTTAAATGAATGCCCATCATTGCCACGACGGCACTCTGACTGGAATTATAGTTGGATTCTATTGATAATCACCGGAAGCAGTACAGATCCTACTGAAGGATAATATTCCCCGTCATCTATATCGAGATAGCAAGTCCCATACAAGTATTTTACATATTAGAGAAGTGAGACTCACCCACTATACTGGAAGATTCTCATCTCCATTTATGAGATGTCCCCAGTTGGAGTAATCAAAGAGTAAGCAAAGGTCTTCGAAGGTTGTTGAAATAGCAAATGAACAAAAGCTTTAATTACAAAGACTGCAGTTGCAATCAATAAGATTTTGACAGTGAAGGACATGAAAGGAACAATACTAATATTGATGAAAATTTATTTATGAAAATGCTCTTTCGTTCCAATATATACATTTGTTTACAATGAAATGAACAAACTGAAATATATATATTAAATACATGTTGTTTGAGTACACAATCCACATTAAACAACACAGGAAACGTCTCAAATTGTAAAAATAGAAATCATTTCATAAACTATTTAATGATATAACAAGAAATAATATAACAAGATGCCTTTTTTCTATCTATAGTTAATGGGAAAGTCATAATTTTATTGTTAAGATTTACTAAGGAGAAAAGTATACGAAATCCGATTTAGGAAAATGGTATGCCCTGACACATTTTTACTAACATACTTATATCTATTACTCAAAATCTTAAAATCAATTTGCAAATTTTAAAATCCTTGCTAAGAACCCTTCAATAGTTTCTGAAGATTAATGGATATGCAAAGACAGAGAGGAACCACCTCCTTTTGTGCTTTCCATTACTGAAAATTAGTTTTCTACAGAAAAGCAATCATTTTTGATTACCAACTATAAAAAAATAAAGAAATAAATAAAAACCTTTCCACAGTTGCATGGCATTATGAAATGCTGAACTTATTTTCTTTTCAGATAAAAACGTTTAAAAGAACATTTCAAATTAATCTGGGCAACCAGCCTCAAGAAATCTTTCCATTTCAAGATTATATTCTGATTCACATGTCACAAGTCTAAATAGGGAGACGTTGGTAAAATTTATTATTATCAATACGTAAAGAACAGAAATGTTTCGTAATTATTACAAATCAGGTACATAATCGAAAACAATACTAAAAAAGTCAATGTTAAAAGGGCTGCTTTTGTATTTCGTATATTTGTAGCTCATTTGGTAACAATATGATTTACATGCGGAATTAAAGATTAGAAAAAAAAATTAAAGCCTATTTTTAAAAGGTATATAGTTTATCATTAAATACTAAAAACTTTTTTTTTCTTTTCATTGATTTTGATAAAAAAAATTATATTAATCGCATAATAGTAAAATAGTTTACTACTAACTAAATATTTTTTTTTTCAAAAATTAATGCTTTTTTTCAACTTAAAATTTTTACAAATGATTTGAAAATAAGTAACACAAGATGAAAGGGTTAATTTGTAGTCTCTAAGCATTGATTTTCCACAAAATGCTTAACATTTTCATTAATAATTAAAAAAGTAAATGCAATTAAAATAGTCACACTAAGCAGATTCTAATGTTTGTCCCAAATGTCGCATTATTGAGAGCTAAAACTTCGCCAAGCATGGAATTGATTGCTGCAATTACATATTACTGAGATAGAGGCAAGCGAGTTCTTTTATCAATCCGAAAATGCGCCAAGGAGGAAGGAAGAGCAGATAATTAAGAAGAAAATGAGAGCAAGGAAGAACGTGCAACTTCTAATTAATTTAAGTCGTTAAGCTTTCCAGTGAACAGCTGTGAACAAGAGCGGTGCAGTGTGAGTCTCAAGACAGAATGTTCTTATAACTTGCGGTGCTGTCTTTCAGAGTATTCCGAGCTGTCTTACGACTAGAAAGATGATTTTTATAGCCTTCATAAATGCCATCTCCTTTGTAATAATAAATGTGCCTCTACTCCGCTCACTTAGAATTAAAAATCTATGCATACGATGCCGCTGAAGTATACAGATATGCGATGATTTCTATTAGATTGTCGTTAAAAGAAAGTATTGTTCACACGCTACCGAAACTTCGTAGCTTTTAAAAACCATAATACGCAAGGATTTTACTTTAAATAATTACATATAATGACAATAATTCTTCAGAATAATCCTTTTCGTTTTAAAGCAAATAATCTAAGTTTATGTAGAGACATAAATTTAAGTTTAAAATTAATAGAAAAGTTTTAAAAACAAATTTTCATGACTTTTTCACTACCTGATATGTAATATTAGGTAAAATATTCTTTAAGGGAATCTTAAATTAATATCATTAAAAAGTACAAAAAGGAATACGTTGAATAATATATTCTAACTGCTAATATGTATGAAAAAATACGACATAATCAAGATACATTGTAAACGTTCATCATAAATATAATGCTTTGCTTGAAAATCTTAATTTAAAACCTATTTTTACTTTAATTATATTATAAAACCTTTAAGAATATTTCTATATAGTAATTTATGTACCCATATAAAAATAAGTAAGCTTTATACCCTTGTTTAAAATCTTTGATGTATTTATATATAATCTTATATTCAGACAAATATTATCAGCATCATATTTACTTCGCATTTTCCTTGTGCGATGTTTCATATTAAAAATTAACAATGGATTTCTGAAGAAGTACATGTAACTAAATAAAATGTTTAATTAACATTCAGCATGTAGTTCTGCTTTCCACAGTTAAACATTTCATGGTTAAATGTTTAAGCTTTCATAGAACTAGATGATACTTCATCAGCATTACGTTTTGAAATTTTAGGTGAGTTTAGATTTTTTATTAATACAATAACACTTCATGACTGATACTTTTAAAAGAAAAAAAAATCCGAAACACCAGGGGATATCTCTACTGATGCTCGCTACCTGCGATTTGAATTCTTATGATGTATCGAACCCTGGAAGCATTTAAAATACTAATTTCCGTATATAAAACTTTGTAATAAATGTTTCCCAAAATCTTTACGTCTTTTGATCAATTGCATTCTGAATATTCGGATACCGATTTCTAATATAGCTGTAGTTAATTTAGGCTTGAATTGTCCGAATCTATTGTAAACCAGCTAAACCTAACATTTAAATTGTTTTGACAATCTGAACTGTGTTTGCAATGTTATAGTCCACTGACAAGGTTCAAATTCCATGAAACTCTTAGAAGCGTATAATCGGGATGAACTAGTGTTTAGTTACGTTCTGGATATGTCCATACACCGCAGTTGTATGCTCCTATGTTACATGAATTCATTTCCGCCTTATAATTTATATTGGGTAAATTTTACTTATCATTAGTGTCTAGAAAATTTTAGTAGGCAGTAAATTAACAGGACAAATTTCAGTTTGATGTATTCAACTAAAAATATTTTGTACCTCAAATTACTTTAGTAAAAACTCAGTTTGTGCTTAGAATCCCCAATAAAGTTCATATGGGGTTTTTCAAAACATAGCATAATCTTAAAACTATATATTTCGTCTTATATATATATTTTTTGTAAGCAACTTAATTTATGAGAAGAAGGAGAAATATGAAAGATTTCATTAAACACTTATGAGTGTTTGTTTATACTTTTAATCAAAATTTCAAATGAATAAAATAGAAGGAGTTGAAATAATAAACTTTTATGATTCAAAGTGTCGGATGGAATCGGGTGAAAAAATTACGGGTCTAAACCTATGGGTTATAATAACTAATCAAGCCTTGGAACTTTTGTTTTTTCCAATTTATCAATTTCTGAATACTTCCAGCAAAGAAAATTATTATTATCCATCAGTTACTATGTTTACTTTTAAATGGATCACTTTTGCTCTGCTATTTGCTTTTACTATCAAAATAACTAATAACACTTCCATTTCATTAATTTTTAATCCACACCCTTTATTCAGACTTTTCCGATTGTGACCTTTGAGCTCCGATCCTTAAAAATACATTAGCATACATAATTTTATATGAAAACTATTTAATAAAACAAACTTAAAATAATAGTTTTGCAATTTGGAAATATACTTATCTTAGAATCAACCATTCATTGCACGGATATTCAGATTTACGAACTGAGAATCTTAGCGAAAAGCTACTGCGCCTAAGCAATTCCTTGCCGAAAAATAAAACTTTCCAAAATTCCTTCTCCCTGCCACAAATATTCCCCTCGAATTCTCAGGGGCGCATCGTCCACGACCCCCTTTTCTCAATGAGTGGCAGGTCCCTCTTTCCTGAATCAGCCAGTCTCATTAACAGTCCGCGATGCCAAGGGAGCTTCCGAAAGGAAAGCGGGGGGAGGACCTGCATAAGTAAAAGCCTTCCTCTGGGAAAAATCATCTAAACTGCATACATATCCCGAGACGATTAAAGCCCAAGGATGAGGAATACGTAAGCAGGCAGAGATCTTCTATTCTCTCGCTCCATTTGAATGAGGCATTATCGAAGATACAGCAGCCAATGCAAATGGGAGAGGTCGATCAAGTTCTGCAGTTCTCTCTCCCTCACTCTCATTCATTTTTTTTTTCGGCATACCTACCCAAATAGTTTACTGGTACATCTTATTCATGGAGGCAAAGTTAGTATCGTTCAGTGAGTATGCACAACCAAATTAAGTTCGTACACAATGTAATAATAGTATTTATTTTTAATTTATGTCCTGAAGGTACTAATACATAGAATATTTTGCTTTATTAAAATTTTTCAATCGAAAAGACACATTACCCCCACCTCTTTTATAATTTGATTTTTATAAATTCTGCTGTTTTACCTTATTAAATCTGCATTTGAATAGGAAAAGAGAAACAATAACTTTTTTTTTCAAAGTAAAGTGGAATATTTACAAATTATTCTGGGAAGTTTAATTTTTGAAATTCAGAAACATAAACAAGCTATTGTAGAGCAAAATCAAAATAAAAAAATAACCAAGAGAAATTAAATTGCTTAATTTCAATGAAAAATTATTTAAAAGGAAATTTTAGAGCATTATTTTTTTAATCAGTATAATGATCACAATATTTTAGGAAGCACTCACGCACAATGACCAATAAATAGAAAAATATTTTCAAAATCATTCTTAATTAATAACAGAAAATTTCTTAGAAATTCAGGTACTTCATTAATTCTGCTTGAAAAGATATTTAATGCTGAAGAAGCCGGAATTAAATTAAAAACAATATACATTCTGTGCCAATAATTTATTTATTTTTTACTAATATAAACAATTAACTATCCTCTCTACATGCGTTGAGAGTGGCAAAATTTCTTGCTTTTATAAATATCTTTCAAATGATTACGAGGACATCTTTCCCCCCTTTTTTTTCTTTTTTAAAATTGATTTCTTCATATAAAGATTACTTATTGCTGTTCTTTCCTACTTTCTCCAGTGAAGATCTCTAGAATGCTAAAATGAACTTCTTTGGGGCATTTGTATGCATATATGTAAGGGAAATGTTATACGGTTGATGGAATGTCAATAGAGTTCGCAAATTGACCATCCAATTCAGAAAGGCAAGAATGATTCTTTCATGGCCCTCTTACTTTTCAAGACAGAAAGATTATTCAGATTTGGAAATTTATTGTTTCATTGCATAAGAAACTATTTAAAGTTTCTTGATAAATACAATCTTTCTGTAATTTTAAGCCCTCATAACCCTTTTACTTCAGAGAAAATTGTTTACAGTTTTGTTCATTTTCATCTTCTATCATCATAGTAGCTTCATTCATTATTATGTTGAAAAAAAGAAGGATATTCTAGATAAATTATTGTTCATTCCCCACAATATTTCCATCAGTAAGTTTATCCTTAATGAATTAGGACTGAGAACTCATATCTTCCTACCCCATAAGGGTATCATATTATAACGTTTAATCATTTTGTTATTATAAAATCTTTAAACAAAGGAGTACGAAAAAAGATGATTTAATTTCTAATTAATAGTTGCCATTTTTAAAAATTTTGATCACTTTTAAATGTTAGACTCAAAATTTAAACAATTTAATCAAATAGTTTCGTCATTATGTGAGACCAAAATGTAAATTAATTGGAAAAATTATCATTAAAAGATTATATTTTTGAGGCTTATTAGGAAAAAAAAGCATCTATTGCAGACTTTAATATCCTATAACCGAGCCTGTAAACACTTCGGTTATTCCTGTTATAATTTGATTTAAATAGTACATGGTTTCCTGATAGCAGCTTGGGAGATATGATTTCCAAATAGGTGAAATTATATTCGGATTTGGTAAAGAAATATGTGCAAAAGATGTGTGGCTATGCAAAAAGAAATCGAAGATGCAGATTAGGAATACTACTGATTCTGTACACAAAGAATTGTACTGCACCTCAAGCCGTTTTCATGCGATGGATCAAATTTTAAGGGAGTGTCAGGTAATAAAAAACAGTCATTTTTAAACCAATAATGTAAAGCAGGGGTCTTAGCTACCAGGCACTTTTGTGAATTAAATAAAGCAAAAAAAAACCCACATCAAATAAAGTTATACATGTATAATGGAATATAGATGTTTAAATCCCAATGCGCAAAGGTGCATAACTAAACCATTAGAAGTCGTACATAGCTTGACAGATAGAATGGCACGCAGGTTGAATTGTAAACAACAAACATTTGAAGCAGTTGAAGTAAATGATCAAAGGACTCATTATTCAAAAGTATATAAGTTGCGCTCTTTGGTAGTCAAACAAATTTGCCTTACATTAAACTTGTATCGTAAACTTGAACTAATCAAATGCATTTCTTCTGAAGTCTCGCTCTTCGCGTTTCCTTTCCCATTTTCTATTGTAAAAGTTATCCGCCATTTAATTTTGAATCATGATTTAGAACTGCTCTCTGTAATACATCAAGTCTGATAGGAATAAGAAGAAAATATATGACATTTTACATTTAATCAAGAGAAAGATATTATATTACGTTGATTTTCAATGTAATTTTATTAGGAAAGAGTAAAGAAAAATCGATTTAATATTGATTCTTTAATTCCATTCAGTTACATATTTTTTTTACAAAAATCTCAAATATGTTTGTTTACCAAACTTATTACATAAACAAGATATTGTCCTTTTATTTCTTTCTAAAATAATCTCTTTGCTTAGCATTACTCATATAATAATTAATCATCTTGGGATACATCACAAAATATACGAGTCTCAAGACAAATTGTTGGATGTTATATTTTATGGTTCTTATTCACTAAGGAAATAGAAATTTATGGCAACAATATAGTTTTTTGGCTATATTAGTTCAGAATGGTTAAATGTCATTTTTTTGCTCAAATAAACAACATTTTTTTCAGCAAATGATCATGCTAAAATTTCACAAAAATATAAATAAATGTTTCCCTATTTTGAGGTTGAATGTTATTCCTAGGGATATTGTTGAACGAAGGTAATTGTAAAAGCCATATTTTTTAAAGATTAAATATAACATTTTAAATAGATCAATTGTTGCAACCATAAATCTTTTTATTCTATTATTACATTTCTCTTAGTTTTTAAATTAAAGTTAAAAGAATGTAATATGAAAGAAGCATCTGCTAATTTGAAGAAGCATTTTTCTTTTTGAAAACAATTTAAATGATTATTTTTGTTAGTTTGTTTTAAAGGAGTACAACAAGTGCTGTTTAAAGGAAGTTCATTATTGTTTTGCTTTTTACGATGTCAGAACACAAAGAGTATCAATATCCTCAGGTTATAATATGAAACTGTTATTTCCTGACATTGTAAGTTTATTTATGTTCTGTCAGTACTTTATTTCTGATTGTATTAACAATAATTATTCTTTTCCGAATGGAAGTTTTTGAAATGGAGTAGTAATTTTAAAATCCAATTTACACTTATTGTATTTTATTAATTGAATAAATGTAATTTTTGAAATTATCATTAAGATATCATGTTGATATTATCATGTATTTATATCATTAATAGGTTTGATATATATATAATCAAACTTCGATATGAGTATGTTTCAAACCCTTATAACACAGAAATTTTAAGAAATAATTTTAATTGAGGAACTTAAAAGCAGAAATTATCTATTTTATCATTAGTATGGAGAACAAAACTTATTCTTAAAAGAATGAAACATGATGGAATCTGAAATAAGAAAATTAGAATTTTTATTTCATTTAAAACATTGTCTGTAGTTTTTTAATAAATATTATGAATTTTCGTTTGTGTAATATTTATTGTAATACTCAATTATAGTATTATTTTTAAAATCTCGTAATATTTCGACTAGGAATTTGCCACCATATTCTTTTTAGTATACTTAAAAATATCGCATATTTAAAAATTCCGATTTTTTTCATTATGTTTTTACTTTTATTCGTTTTATTCTTTTCTTATTTTTATTCCACTTTCCCTCATTATTTATATAAGAAATTTTTTAATCAATTTTTATTTTTACATTTCTTAACTTGATGAACCACACATATTGGAATCAAATTTGAAATCAGATTAAATTATTTGAGTTATATTATGACAACAAGTATATATTAACTTGCATCGCAAACATACTATTTGAAACATTTCAGAATTTTAGTATATCAAGAAGGGGGGGGGGTAAAATGAAATCGTCTGAAAGGAAAGTTTGTAAAAATTAAGTAAACCTTTTTTACCGTAAGTGTAGAGCTTTTAAATGAATAGAAAATCATAGTTTTGTAATAATTTTTAAAAATACTCAATTATTTCATTATTTAATGTTTTGATAATAAGTGCATGACTTATACAGGATGTAAATAATTAGATGCATAGAATTAATAATTACAGCAAGGCGACAGAATAAGCTCTTCAAGAATAAAACATCTTCGTTACATTTCTTAAATATTAAGAAGTTTTTCATTGATAGTTTTACATGAAAAGAAATACATATATTTTATTCACAAATTGTTAGCAAATAATGGAAACGATTTAATATCGTCTATAACAAAACTAATGATAAACCTCCGCATGTATTAAATTCTTTTCTTCGCATTTCCTTTTCTACCCATCGATTGCCCCTTCTTTTTATTGTGTACGTTCGGAGGTAAGGGTGAATTACTCACAGACCCCGTTCACACGCCCCATGTCCTGTACCCAATCAAGTATTTTACCCTTCCAGGGAAACAACAGAATAAGATCCAAAGAACCGGCAGCGATAAGTCGCCAAAAATGACACATCATTTCTTACCAACAACGCAAAAAAGCGTGAAAAAGGGGCGAAAAGTCATCGATCACAACCATTAGTATTGAACGCCCGGGGGGATGGAAGCTCCTCTTAGCACCCCTCTAGGCCCCCTCTTCAGAAAACACAGAACAGAACGTGTAGGATTCTAGATGGCGGGGCAGAAAAAAAATACAGATGTAACACGCCTGCTTTACATACTGGAGCAAAGCCGTAAATTTTACGACGGTGGTGTGTAATTTTCCAGAAATGGAAGTCTAGTATGTTGAGAGATCAACCCATTCCCTTTGGGTGACAAGGAAGACGAATCCCTTAGGTTGATTCTCTTTTGGTTACTCAGTTTTGCACCAATTCAATTTAAAGAACTGGAACGAAGAAATTGTTTATTTCTTCTTCCTATAATTTATTTGCAGTGATAAAACTTCTTACTGAAATTTATTGCTGTAAATGTGATATTGGAATACAAGATTTAAGGAACTAAAACTTTTCTACTTTACTGAACTTTAAAAATTGAAGTTTGGTCAAAGCACAAGGGCTAAGTAGCAAATTATAGTGCAATACAATATAAGCTATAATTTAAATATTCCTAGCTATAATTTAAATATTAGTTTTGTGACTTTAAATAAAATAACAATAAATAAATAAATGAGTTAATGTTCTGCTACTTTTTATTAATTAAAAAATAAAATATTTGATACACAGTTTTCATCTTTGGAGAATAGTGAAAATGTATAAAATGGGATAAAAAATATTTTATCACGTAAATTAAAATTAGAATACAATACTCTCCTGACTATCCGGCCTAATGTGGTGAAAGGACTGACCAAATAACAAAAAATTCGGATACGCCATAGTTCTATGAATTCATTTCTTTGCCCAACAATACCAGAAGACATAATTTTTATACCAAAACTCACTGTTATAATAATATTTTCTCGATTCTTATTGAGTAATTGAGTATTTCTCGATTCTTATTGAGTAACTCCCCATTTATCTCAAGCCACTTAAAATGTGAACGCGACCACTGCCTGTTAAATGTAAACATCTTCCCTTTTACTCCTATTTTGACGAATTAAACCTATCTTAACGCATGCGTAAAAGCGCGGAGGGTTTGGAATCCTTACTAGGAGCTAAAAGAAGTACTTGAGAAGCCCTAAAGAAATAATGTTTTTCTGTGATACTTAGTATGATAGTTAATTACGTTCCTGAAGAAGGGAAAAATTCGCCGAGTGAAAGTTCCTGAATGTGCGCACCGAGTCATCCATCAAACTGATATTGTTTTATAATTTCACTTTATAATCTTCTATCAGTCATTTGCCTATCTTAGTAGCATGGAAGTACGGTAAAAATATCGATATTTTTCAATGTCTCTTAATTTTTTGTAGCTTAATAACATTTAATATGTACAAAAACACAATACATATTGTTTTCGTTACTAAAATTTTAATGAACAATATTAATTTAAAAAAATAAAGAGGGCATTTAATAACTTTATCAGTTTACCAAAGCAGTAAAAATAATTAAAGTTATTTTCTATTATAATAGTTAAAAATAATAATAATATCTAAAAGAAATAAATTTTCCAGTTTTATCAATTTATTTTAATTAGTTTTTAAAATTTTATAGTATTGGCTTACTAAATTGTTTCTCTTAAAATGATATCCTTTAAAATGATGGAAATAATAGAAATACTCATTCCAGAAATAATTAAAACAACTATTATTTAATAATAAGAATAAAAGAAAAACACTGATAAAGAAAATAGCAAAGACACTATAAATTTTTTTGCTTCAAAATTTAGAAGGAAAAAAAAAAAGACAATGCATTTCATTTATTCGTTAGCAATTTTTATCGAAACTCATTCCTCTCTCTTTTCGGGTATATAACTTCATATTTATTTTTCAAAATGAATTTTGAAAATTTTTCTCGGTGGTTTTTTAATTCATTATTATTTAATAAGCATGTAACAATGTATTTGCTAATTATATGCATCAACCCAAAATTCCTTTGGTCAGTACAAATAGATATTTTTTTTCTCTCATGAGTCTATATTTGCGAATTAAATAATAATCAACATAGTTTATTAATAAATGACCAAAGAAAAATGAATTTATTTTCCTGATATATTGTGACCATTGGCAATTAATTATTTTCTCCATAATATGTTGAATTCAGTTGCATTTAAATGTTTATTATGTATTGATTATATTAAAATGATATATATTTTTTCCTTTTTGAGATATGTTGTAGTTCGTAAACAATAAATACTTCTTTCATTTAATCTATGAGAGACATAATGATTATTTTCCCTTTCTGAAAGGATTAATAGTAATTAACACTCAGTGGAGAATGAATGTTAAATAATATTTTCATTTAGTTTAGGAGATTATCTTTTGTTTTTTTTGTTGCTGTTAATTAGTAATGATATGATTGGTTGAAACTATAGTCAGATAAATTACGTTATTCCCGTACGGATTATCGTTGAATTACTTGTTTTTTGTACGGATTACTTGTTTTTTTTCTTGTTTCCAATTATTTCCTTAAAATTTTCCATAAAGATTAATGAAAGTATGATTATATTATTGTTTCTGCTTATTTCCTGATATCTGTAAGAAAATAAAAGTAGGATTAATTGAAAAATCGGGAGTTCTTTTCAGCTCAAATGTTATGGGTTAAAACTTTTTGTTTCAGTGTTTTTCTTTTGTTACATTCTTTGCATAAAAGAAATCAATAAAAAAATTGCATAAAAGAAATCAATAAAAATTTGCCATACAGAAAATTTAATAATTTTTTTCAGGGAATTATGGTTGTAGCCAAAATTAAATGGGTTAAAAAATAGCGAAGATAACAAGAAATAATTTATATAGCAAATTAATTATTTTATTATTTGACATACTGAAAAAAAACCCCAGAAAGCTTATTACTGAAAAGAATTATCTAGGAAGATATAAATTGGATAGGCATTCATTTCATATATGTTAAAAGGAAACTCCCACGTTTTTACAAAAGCCTTAAAATCGTGAAAAAGTTAAATATTTACTTGAGATTTATTCCCCCCTGAAAATAATTAAGAAGCCTTTCGTGGATATTAAACTGTCTATTATAATTTTCTAAGTAAAAGGAGAAAAAAAAATTGCCAACCTAACTATTTGAAAAAAAAATTTATATCAATGCTCCATGAATTAAATTTTTTTAGTTATCTTAAAACATGGTTTAATAGAATTAAATCTAATTTAGACTTAAACTCATTTTGAAATTGAAAAAAAAATTTTTTTTAATCTTTTGGAATCAATCTCATAAATCTGAACCATCGTCAAATAATGATGAAGATTAACTGAATCGTTATTTCCATGTATAGAAGATCCAATGGCATGCATGTAACATTAAATAATTTAACGTGCATTAGTCACACTTGTATGTAGGATACGCGGTGGAATGAAAATTCAGATCTCATTATCACTGTTTGATTTCGAATTCGAAATTCTAACAACATGCTAACATAACTCTCTGAAAGATTGAGGATTTAGAGATCGAATACTACATAAATAAATTGAAATTCATTGAAATGGTCATTTTCAATTAACTAACTGTTTGCTTTCAAATTATTTGAACCCAACATCAAAAGTATGGCTTCATATTAAGGACTGAAATAAACATATCAATAACTGACAATGCTGTCAGTTAAAAGGACCTACATTTTAATTTTATCTCTTGATCAGAATCATCACGCTTTTCAGCTCCAAATAATTTATTTCCAGAATAAAGCATATTTTTCATTTTTTTTATATTTTTATTGTATCTGTCTTCTTATCAAACTATCCTGATACTAGAAAATGAATTTGATTTCCAAACAAAGATATGCTAATTTTCTAAAATTCCAAAGCTAAAGAGGAAGACGGCAGAAAAAGTCATTAAATCTGCTTAAGAAATGTAAGATATGCGGGGGTGAACACTGTGATTCATTTTGCTCAGAAAGTACACCAACACATCTTTCTTTTGTACCTCCGCGATCCCCTGTATGCCACCGATGATGCATGGTGCCTGCCTTTGTGCCAGTCTAGTCAGCCGTGAGGCCCGCACTCTAAGAGTTGAGGTTCCAGAGAACGCGACACCCTCTTGTCAATAGACGCTTTCGCTGACTTTTCTTATGCGTAAATTTTTCAAACACATTTCTTTTTTCAACTCCCTCTCTTCCCTTTCATACTGTAACTCGGAGGTCTTTTGTAATCCTACCGAGAGTACAGCTCACAATAAAAATGGATTAAGTCTTCAGGATAATGGACGATGCAGGGTGGAGAGAAGGGAATTCAAAAGGAGGTTTCATTGAACCACCAAGGAAATCGATTGAAAAAATACGCGCTGATAGTTGCCGTAACGACTTCGATGAGACCGTCAAGACATGATGCCATATCGAACAGCCATTACAGAAAATTTGTATTTGGCATATATGAACGGCGAAAAGAAGTTCTTTCATAATTTTATCTTAAAAATGTCTAGAAGCAGTGTTCTGTAGCTCCCAACCTGTCTTTTACTATAATGACGGATTTTCGATAAAAAGTCACAGAAAATAATGATGCTAGTGTTAACAGTTTGCAGCGAAACGTCCTATATTACAAGTTATATAGAGATTCCAGGAAAGAGCTGATGGCTTTACCAATTGAAAGTTAGTCGAACTTTGAAAGTTAATTACGTCATTCTCATAGGAGGTCGATATTTGATGTAAGACGCGTTTGGTTAAGTACTTCCTTTTATTAGCACTAAATGTCCCTGGCACCAGACGCTATCTCTTTATAAACTACTAACCATTGAAAAAAATGTTCGTGTAACCTTGATAGTGACTTAATGACGACAAAATTACCAAACATTAGTTGTATTTAAGTAACTCCTTTTTTCAACAATTTATGTCGGACCCAGGAAATGTCAGTAAATTGAAATCTTACAGAATAGGTTCAGTTTAGTTACATACACGTCTCGTTTTTAAAGCAACACTAGAGCAATTCTGGGACGGACCTCGTAATTTTGAATCGTGGTCAGATGACGAGGATGGCACGGCACCTAAGCTGACACCTCCCTCAACAACACATAATTTTTAACCATCATGAATGCAATCAGCAATTAATCAGCCTATTTCATGCAATAAATATGTTTCTGTCGTATTAATGAATTTTTAACTTTTCAGGTGACGTATATTATTGCAATTGTCCATACACCACCATGAATTGGATACTGTATTTAATCCATAAGTTTTCTTCCTGTAACAGCTCTTGAAAGATGTAATGTATATATATAATCCCAAAAAGTTGAGGGAAATAAAGCGTATAATCTGTTATGAATGCACGGCTATTCATATATCGTTGCTATGGACACAAGTGCTAATTCCTAATTACGCTTGTGCTGTACTGTAGTTGAGATAATAAGCATTTCATACACCTATTCTTGCAGTACCTAATTTTTTAGTATGTTTTTAATTTCTGAAAGTCAAGTGGCATTTGTTTCAAAGCAATATTTTAGAGTTTTATTACTACTCCCTTTTACAATCTTTTACTATATTTCTGAACGCCTGTAAATGAAATCTGGATTTTACTTTTGTTTTTTTACCTAGTTAAAGTATCTTCAAATCATCCTATTTTTTCATTTGGGCCAGTTACTCTAATTTCAACATAACAAAGGACCCATACTTCTAATAAATTTTTATATAAGATTAATGGCTTATATCGTAAGAAAGAAAGGGAAGTGAATCATTTCCCTTAGGCAAGAACCATAAATAAAAGAACGCATCATCAGCACAGAGATTACAATCTTCTTGAAGTAGATAAATAATCTAAGACATCAATTACGCATAATAGAGTTCTCACAGATTTTCCAGAATGCATTTTAAAATGTTTTAGAGAATAAAGTTAGGTTTAATTTTAGCAATGAAGAACTTTTAAACATAATTTTAACAACGCAAGCAATCTGGGAAAATGGGGGTAGTAGAAAAAATTATATGAATATAAAATGATTAGATAAGTCGGATGTAATTGTTCCTGGGGCAGTGTTGGCGGTATTGAGTCCAATAAAATGACTAGAAAATATTTGATTTATTAGTAATTTGTAAATTATTGAATAACAAATGAAATCTTAGTTTTTTTTAATTAGATAATTCATTCTGTGCCCATTTATAATATTAGTAGATGCTAAAAATTTCTCACAACATATCAGTTTTACAAGTGGTTTTTCATAATGCATTTTATTTTACTTCCATTCTCCAAGCTTATAATGTCTTCTTTCTTAACAAAAATGTGTTTTTCTTGAAAGCGAATGATTAATGAAATGATACTAGAAATAACATAACAACATAAAACTATGCCTAGGTTACCTCATCAACCTTGAGG
Organism: Argiope aurantia; assembly: GCA_026543865.1. Lineage (NCBI taxonomy): Eukaryota > Metazoa > Arthropoda > Arachnida > Araneae > Araneidae > Argiope > Argiope aurantia. The sequence continues at coordinate 18,208 of JAPMOR010012991.1, forward strand.
TCCAATTCCATGTCACTAAATTACCGAGCAGATTATTTTTAACGTCTTCGTTTCCAAACAACAAACTGCCGATTTTAATCTGTTATAAGCAAAGGAAAAGGAAGAGAAACCGATTAAAGTTCGTCAGTTTTATCTTTATTCTATTTTATTTCTACTTCCTTTTTTGTTATCATCCTGACGTCCGAGTGTTACTGGAACTTTTCTTGATTTAAGCCTTTTGCTTCCGTTTGATTAGATAACATTGAAAATTTGAGATAGCGATGAAAAATAAAGCGCATGAATTGCATTTATACAATGATTCATGCTTTCCGTTTGCATTTGGTAAAACTTGTGTTCTGTTTCAATAAACTTCGGCTGTTTCTATCTATCCTTATTTCAAAAAATGAAAAAAGTTTAGAGATCATGGTCATTATTTTTCTTTCATCTTTTATACCTTTTTCAAATTTAAAACTGCTCTGTAAAGTGAAAAGTTTCGAATTCAGATATTATATATTTCATAAGCAATGAAATATATGATTGTTTGATGAATGATCTTTAATTAATGAATTTAACTTTTAATGAATGATCTAAAACCTTCATTTTTACTTTTGATTTTGTCATGTTATGAAATTCAACAACTTGAATTTCATGAGCCATTTTTTTTTCTCTATTTGGGATATTATCTGAAAAGAATTTATCAAATGAAACAAAATATATCCTTCTTCACTTGTTTCTATTTATAATAGATCATAATTTCAAAAATTCAATCAGTTTTATTTAATCGGTCGAAACTTATTCCTAATTTCATCTTTAGATGAAGGTTTTGCTTGATTAGAAAAAATTATTAATTAAGCATCGTTTGAACAATATTAAATAAATGAAATGTTACAATTCTTATTGTCATTGTGTGGAAAATTTTGTCTGTTCTTATTTTTCATCCTTAAAATCGTGTTCTTAAAACCATTAGAACTAAACTGTATTTTTACTTTAAATAATTTTTCGGGCTACTTTAAATAATATTCAATATTATGATCTACCTCTTTAACAACATTTCACGCAATTTATACTTTCTGGAAACATGCTTCTATGATTGGTATAAATATTGCGACGCAAAGAAACCTCACAAGCATGCATAATGGTTGTATCGCGATATTTTTCAAGAAGAATCTAATTAATCAAGCTTCAAATCTCAATGGTATAATTTAATTAAAGACTGTAATTATTATATTGATGCTCAAAATTTTTTTATGGATTTTTTCCTTAAATGTATAAAAACCAAAAAAGATGTATTATTCTCAGTAGGCTTGTGCTGAGAAGTTCTTCAATTGAATAAAATGAGTTCTTTGCTTTTTATTGAAAACATATTTTTGTGTTTTATTTCATCTTTCTTTAATGTTTTATAAATTCCCCTGCTTTTGAACACTTAGTACATTGCTGTTAATTATATAAAGCTATTTAAAAATAATAAAAGGAAGCTAATATTTTCGTATATTCTAACACATATCTATTCCATAATGCTGTAATATATCCTCAGGATTATAAGTTGATATGTGCTTAATGAATATATTCAAAAATGTTGATTTGCAAGATAACGCTCACATGTAAATTTTCTCTTACAAAAATAAAAGATATTCAAATGCGATAAAAAAGTTTTATACAATGGATATTTTTAATAATTTTTTTCTAATAGATGATTTATAATCATACTTAGCTCATGGTGATTAAAAATAAGTGAAATAAATAATTGTAAGTATAAATATGGTGATAATCATTTTTTAAATCTTTAATTATTTTAATAATATTAATTTTTAAAGACATACTTGTATTAATGCACTATAATATAACATTTTTTATCTGCCATTAAACACTATTTCTATTTAATTAATTATTACAAGTGTTAAAAATGCATTCTTTCCTTAAATTCACTTCAAAGCATCGGCTCTCTATAGAATTAAAATTTAGCTCTCTGTTGATGGATATTAAAAGTCTGAAAATATTAAAACAATGTACAATCATCGAATAGAATAAAAATAGAATTATATAAAATAGAATTAAAATTTAATCTCCATAGAATAAAATATAGAATTAAATTATATCTATATTATCTCTCTAAGGATTTAAATTTAATCTCTATAGAATAAAATTCAACTCTCATTGATGATATTGAAGGTCTGAAAATAATAAAATATTGTATTATCATTGAGATTAAACGAGTGTATGAAATTTTAAAACTCTAGCACATTAGTGAGTGATTAAGAAATTGATTGCAAGATTCCACTTTTACAAAGTGTTTCCAATAAGGTAAATTAAATAAAATATTATAAAACCCATTATAATATTTTATGAAACCACATTTGATTTTTAAATGAAACAAGCATCTTATTTTTTAATGTATTTGAAAGAAACGGTATTGAATATTATAAAGTTTATTTGAAAACAAAATCTTTAAAAAATATTTATTGATAATAATATATTTAATATAAAGGAAGTATTTTATCTAGAGATGTATTATTTGCGATGCTTTATTTCAAGTTATGGCATATTTATTTATGGAGCAAAAAAGTGCAATATATTCAAAATCTAAGATCTAACTTATCATCCAGATAATAAATGACCTTTTTGACATTCTTCTTAAGTTATTACATTTGCCAGTGTCTCAGTTTCTATGCTATACAATTAAAAATCCTAATAGTTCAAACATTATTATTTTCTTTATTAATAATGAAATACTAATAAGGTTAAAATAGCTATATAATTTTGTCTCAGAATTCATTTTGTATATTTATATGAATTATTTATTACGAAGAGACACGCTGCAGTAAAAAATTGTAATAGTTCAGACATCATAATTTTCTTTATGATAATGAAATATTAAAAAAGATTAAAATAGATAAATAATTTTTCCTCAGAATTCCTCTTGTATATTATATATATATATATGAATTATTTATTACGAAGAGGCAAGATATACTGATAGAGAAAGTTTGCTTCTGAAAGATTTGGTATTATTACTTTGTCAAAAACATAACTTATTCATTTCTCAAAGCATTTTTATTTATTTCTGTTTCATTATTTAAAATATATTGCTAGAGAAATCAAATAATTTTATTATCAAGAAAAAATTAAATAACAAGACCATAACGTAATAATATAAACACAGAAGTAACTAGTATGTGGTTGACACTTTTAAGCCTTAAATATTTGAAATATTCACGAAAATAGTTTGATGAGGATTAAATTCCATATCTTACATAGAAGTGTCAATGAATTTATATGAATTTTAAGAATGTGTAACTCTTATAAATATCCAATATGATGTCCTCAAAAGTTCGCGAAAATTTGATAATTTATTCAAAGTATATATTGGGATTATTAACAGAATGAATGTAAATGCTCAAGAGTTATTGGTGGTTATAATAAACTGCAAGTACTGAAATCCCACCTTCCAATGAATAAAAGCATTTTGAAATTCTTTCCTCGAATATGACCCTACGGGGGGGGGGGAACAACTCGAAATGAGGGTGAGAAGCTTCCGGCATGGTGGTCGGTTTTTGCCATCCTGGAACGTACACGAAAATGTGGGGAGTCTTGCTCCTTAGATCGATAACGGGACGTACTTCCTTAGGGAATTGTTGTACCGGGGCCGGTGAAAGCCTTGAGAATTCAACCACAGTTTCCACCAATGTTGCTGCAGCGATGGTCAGGTCAATCAGTTTTTTTTTTATTTTTTTTATTTATTCGTTTGCCTTTGGACGGGTCGGAGAGTCAGTGATATTACTCTACACATTTATGATCATTTTGGAGAAACAGAAATTTAGAAATTGTTTTACATTTTTCTATGATTAGATTTTACATTTGACTTCGCTTATTAAAAATATCATTGAAGAATGATGTGAAGCATAATTAACAAGAATACAAATTCGCCATTATTTTTGTTTGTTTTGGTTTTTTTACACGAGTTTTTGAAAGAGGTTGTTAAATTTAAAATTATATAATTTAGCTTGTCTAATCGCTGCATTCTCAACATAAAAGACTAGTAATTTTTTATAAAAAATGAAAGAGAAAATGTAGAAGTGTAACGAACTGCCTTAAAATAATGAAATATTTTTCTCTTGTTTATTATAGCAAAGCTTCACCATGAAGGAACTGCTTTGTTGCCTGTCATGACACTGCTTCGACTCTCTTTCTTTTGTTTCTTTATCCATTTAAAATGTGAGATTTCTCTAATTGTCACCCGCTTTCACGAGGAATGAGGTACAATAATTAAACTTCCCACTGTTAATTGTGACATTTTGAGTTCCATTTAAGTCTCGAAAAGATAATTCAGTCACTAAAAATAGTTCCTCGTAAACACAAATTTATGCGTAAACATCTTCAGGAGAGCAATGAAATTAACGTAGCTTCTGTAAATTACTAGCTATTTTTTTCACCATTAGCATTTTCTTTAGAAAGTTTCAATTTTTTTAGCTTTTTAATTCAAAAGAATTTCCTCCTTTCAATCTAAATAATTGTCACCTTATTCTGGCACTTAAATATTTATGAGCCACTTAGGAATAAGATATACTGAAGATTGTTAGCTTTTAGAAATCCATTCTTTAATTTAAGAAAAAAAAACATTTTCAGTTGTTTTTTAAATCCAGTTCGGTTATAGTACATCTAGATATGCATATGATTATAGAACTCGTGATTGACTGGAACCGTTGCATCATCTTTTGTTCATAGTGACCATGAGGGCTTAGATGTAAATATCATTCATTAGATGCTTGCATGTATTTTGAGCACTTTTTCTCTTTAATAAGGCATTTAATCAGAAAAATTAGTATAATATATACCAATCAAAGTATTTTTCATCATTTTCTACAGTTCCTTTACATTTTCATGAAATAAGTCTTGCAGCTGATTATTTTCGAATTTTTTTTTTTGTCCTCCGGGCCTTTTTTTGCCATTGACATCGAAACCACTACTCTTAAAACGTTGAAATCAAAACATAAATTAGAATATGACGGAGCTGCATCACTACAAGTTTCTAAAAGTGTCTTATGGGCTATCGCAGAAGTTTCTTCAAATTAAAAAAAAAAAAGAGCAATGCATGCCGAAAAGGCAATTTGGAACGTTCCACGACTGAGATCTTTATACTCTGAATAACTCAATAATACTAAATGGAAAACTTTCAAAATGATAAAAATAATGTAATAGTAAATTTGTAAAACCCAAAACCATTGCCGTTTATATAGATACTTCGCATGTTTACCAATAGATGTCGCTGATTAAAATACATGCAAGCACATTAAAAGCTTCAATATATGAGGAATGAGTGATTTTCCCTGAAGATTTCCTTAGACAATTCTTTCCTTTCGGTCTGATGAGAAACTGCAAATAACCTTCAAATACTGACCTGAAAGTTATGATTTATGAGGTTCTAGAGGGCATATTGAATTTGAATAAGTATACAACCCATATCCAAGTATATTTTTTGTCAGTATTGATTAATAACAAATTCTGTGGTTTCAACAATCACCATTTTTCTATATTTCAAGTTTTCTTAATCATTTGATGCCATATTATAACTCTTTAGGTAATAAATGAGACTTTAATATATTCATTCACAGGGAAAATAATTTTACATTCTGTGTTTCAGATTATCTTTTGTAATGATGCACAAACGTATATAATCATCGCCTTTTCCACAATGTAGAGAAATATAATATATTTTTATAGAAATTAATGTTTTATTTCCAAATAATTGGAATCAGTTCTAAATTTGTTAGCTAATGGCAGTAAATGATAAGTTCCTAAAATAAAATCAAAGAAGGATTAAAGTTCCTTGAGACGTGAGAGAAACACGCGTCATCAGCATTTATTTATTTATTTTATGAACAAGGACAATTCAGAAACACTGATAATTTCAAAAATATATGAAAATCATGACAACGTTGCCTTATAATCAAGAATTTTGGCACGGATAGCTTGAAAACTTTCAAGGCATGTTTAAGATAATCTTTAAAAACTTTACGTTGATAAGAAACTTATATCAATGCATGAAATAATTAAGATTTCGACCATTTGTAAACATCTTTAAATTATAATTTGCTTCCTAACTTTTTACCCAACTGTATATAATGTCATTGAAATTAAACTCGAGTAAATTTGAATTTGCCCTGCCCCTTTGTATTTAAAATTGATTTCAAAATTAAAGCGATTAAATGCAATATTTTTAAAAATTCGTCTTTAAAAAATTATTATTTTAAATTAATATATACATTATTGGTACAAATGTATTTAAATATTTTTTCGCATATGAAAGCAAGTTTGAGTTAATTAAAATTTGTGTTTTTTATCTTATTAATTCTATTTATGTGTTTACAACTTCAAAATAATTCACAATTGACTTTTCTATATTTAAAAAAACCCGATTCACTGAATGTTCAGTTTCTAAATTGTATTAAGAAAAATTGATGTATTACTCGTTTATAACTACTTACACAACTACACCTCTGAGAATTCCATAACTATATACCCATATCTTCCGAAATTAAAAAAAAATAATCCAAAAACTCCAGAAAAAAAAAACACGGTGGAAAGAACAATAATAGATACGCTATAGGATAAAGAAAAGTGAAGGGAAAATAGACTGAAATAGGAGAAAATTTTCATTGTTAGGACTGCTCTCGTCCTGCACAACGTCCTGCTTCTTATAAGGAAGAGAAAACAAGCGATGAAAAGAAGAATTAACAACAAAAAAAAAGTATTTGGTATAAGTCGCCTGCTGAGCGAGTTTATAAACCGATGCATTTATGCCCATTCACGAAACGGGAAGTGAAATGATGCAAAGATGTAAAGTTCGAACACGGTCACGATTTCAATGCATGCGTTCCAATTTCGTTATCAGAAGAGGATAACAATATGTGTATGTATAATATATTCTTTGGAAAAGTATTATTTTTTATTAAATTATTGATTTTCTCCACCTTTAAGGAGAGAAAGAAAGAAAAAAAGCGCACTGCAAATACAAAGTGATAAATGATTTCTTCAGGTGATGAATGGCAACAGACTCTCGACAATGAAAATCGTCTGCAGAATACGTATGCTTACAAATGGATGCCAGGGAATTGGAAATGCCGTTTGGGACAAAGAGAAGAGTATGAATGAGGGAATATATGAATAATATTCCATTCTTCGATACATTTAGATTTTGAGAAATTCGAAATGTGTTCACTTTTCGAAGTGAAACACACTTGTAGATTTAACTGAGCCATTTGGTGTGAATGCAAATGCATCAGAATGCACAGGAAAGTTAGAGAACACTAAAATCTCTCTCCAAATATAATATTTTAAAAAATACGTTAAGAGAAATCTTTAAAAATATAAAGAAAACCCTATTTTTTTTATTTTTTTTACTCAGAATACATATTAAGAAACATTCCGAAATCCATAATATACTAAACAGAATAAACTATTTGAATTGTACTCGTAAGTTTAAGTTGACCATTGTTATTTTCCTGTGATTTTATCTTCTCTTAAGTGCTTAAGAAAGACTGTACGATGTTTATATTATTAAAATGCTTATATTTTTTTAAAAAAAATATGGCATTTGAGATTCAAAATATTGAACTTAATTTTTTAAAAAAGCATATGATGGGTTGCGGTTTGTATATCGACAAAACCGCCAAATTTGTAGTTCATAAAGTTTTCTAATATTTCAATGTGAAAAAAGCAGATGCATATATCATTAATATAATAATAACTTTTAAATATATTTAAAAGTAGTAATTTTTCAACAAGGAAATTACTTTATTTACAATATCATATTTATCATAATAATCTGAGGCTTCTTGAGGCGTTTTATAATTTATAGAAATATTGTATGGAAGAACGCGGCAAATAAATTATATATAAATGAATATTTGAATTAAGAAATTAAGAAATATGAGTTTATAGGACCCTATAGATAAGAAATTTTATGGATTTGCTCTATGTATTTAAAAACGGTAAAAAGGTTTTTTTTTTCAATCGATAGATAGTATTTAGATCCAAAAGAAACTCTTGAAAAATTATTCAAAATTATCCCGAAATAAATTTTTCCCTAACAAATTTAGTAATTTGTTCGCGATTTTGAATAAATCCGCAATAGTTTACAAAAAAGAACACCTTTTGAAATTATAAACCATAACATGAATAGTAAAAAAAATATTTCAATAGAAGAACTTTAAAATATTTTATTAGCGAACAATTGTCATGGATATAGAACAATAAAAATGATTTCAGTTTCGGAAGATGTTACAAAAGTAAAACTCCATTTTCTACTAAGGAAACTGGTATATTTTATTTTAAGTAGAAGGCTCATTTTTGAATGTATGATTTACTGGTGACCATTTATCGATATAGAATATGGGAAACATGTATTCATGATCTATTAACAATAATAACTTAACTAGATGTGTATAATCAGATTTTGTTTTATTAATTTCTATATTGTTATCAGACTTGACGTAAAATCTGCCCACTTGTTGATTTCTTTGTTCATACATTATTTCTATGCAACTGAACTCATTTATAAAAAATGATTGAAGGTAGATAAATGGAAATTAATAGTTAGTTTTAACAGAAACGTAAAAGTTATGTGGAAAATTTTGAGCTTAAAGCTAAAAGGAAAGTGATGGAAATTACATTCTCAATTTTTGTCCAAAATTATAAAGATATAACTAAATTATGTCAATGTTGTAAAAACTTGAGAATGTTATGGAGGCAACAATTCCGTTTATTAAATCCATTATAAAAGCCTTTTAAATACCTACATGGTAAGTAAATGTTACAGCATAATTAGTGTGATTATTGCATATTACAGTGTATTATGCCATAAATGATCTAATTATGATATATAATAGTACTGCATATCTATATTAGAATTTATGCAATTATGCATTGAATAAATATCCATTCATTTAGAGAAAAAATGTATAATTTTCGAGAAAAGTATTGTGTACTTAAAGAACATTGTTCAGTTTATACTAAGACAGAAATTTCATATCATATTTCAATATATTCTCGATCTGAAGAAAATAATCCAACTTTCTTCTTAACATTTGGAATCTTCCATTCAATCTTCTATGTTTGCTTTTCATGACGAATGAATCTATTAGCTGTTTTAATAATATACGTTTTAACCAATCGAAACCTCACAAAACCAATATTGACAGGAGTTTAATAAGAGAATAACATAAAACTTTGGCCGAATCGTAGCTTTTCTTTTAGGATAAAGTTCCCCAAAAAAGTTCTTGCTAACCAGAATATCCTACTTTTTAACCATGTTTTGTTGCTCTACGAATAAGCTGGAAAAATGTACCTTTCAACTGTTCACCTTGTCCAATTTGCAGCAGACTCAGCGATGACTCCGAGTCGTTCCTCACAAAACGAGACTCCTACAAAATATGCTGGAGACGCCCAAAGCACCATTGGGGCGTGTTGGGGCGGCCGAATAAATTGCATTCCATTGCAGCCGGTCGTCCGCAGGTTGCAAAAGCGGATTACCGGGACGAGGCATTCTAATAGTTAATGGGGTTTCGGATGTTTTCCGAAGATATATTTCGGGGCTTTCTGCCATGAAAAGAGGCTTGCCTCCTACAGTATTTTATCTCGCATTTCTGCCACGGATGAAAATGCTGTTTGTAGTGGGTTAAAAGAGGGATCAAACGCTGGTTCGGATTATTAGAATATGGGAATTTTTACGATGAGATGTAAGACGGTTTGGATTATTTTCATTTTAGTTGATGCTTTGAAGCTTTCTGTCAAGAGGAACTGAATTGGCTGTTATAAAATATGAGCACGATCTTGAACTATTAAGTTATTGGTACAATTTACATCCTTTTCCGTTTTATTTAAATGCTTAGCTTATATATCAAACACACAACAAGTTTCTGAAGAACGAGTATTCACTTACACTGCTTATTAGAAAGGAAGGCAAAAGACAATTTTTATAAGTCTTTCAAAATTAGAAATGAATTATTCGTTTATATATACGAAGCTAACTAGTTATTACTTACTGATATGATTTCTGCTGTATACCTCTGAATGATTAATTTTCCGTTTCATAATAATTAATTTCAATAAACATTTTGTTTCAGTAATGGCCTATCTAATCTGAATGGCGAGTATTTTAACAGACGTAGGAGGATAAATAAGTTTTTATTTTTATTTTATGGTACTGAAAGAGAGTTATAGCCTGATTATTTCACTCAATCCTCTGTATTTTACTAACAATGCCAAATATAACGTCAAAGTTTTAAAAAATTATACATGTAAATTTAAGTGTTAAAGTAAAAATTACACTTATAATGATTAAAAATAAAACAAATATGCTAAATAAAAATAATTGCATATGTCTTAAGTATCATATGATAACATGGCTTATTTTAACTAAGAAAGATGTAACGAAATCATATATTGAGTCAGATTTTAGATGTTTCTATGTTTTTTTAAATAAATAAAAGTTCTTAAATAGAGTTTCTTGCTCTTTTATTCCTGACATAGAAATATATATATATATATGCTTATAGAGACAAATATGAACTTTTAATATTATATTGAAATAAATGTTTTATTATATCATTTTAATACATGAAACATTTGTTACACGTGATAATGATAATACAAAAATGTTGGATAAAACTTGTATTTGTAACGTATTTTTATTGTTTTATAAAGAACAAAACTACTAATGGATAGACAATGAGGATCTATCATTTGCATACGAGTCTTATTTGGTGGACTGGTAATAATATGATATTCTTAAGAAAATTGCATTTCCTGTTAATTTTAAATGTTTTCGAATTCATGTTGATTTTGAATACTACCTGAAAACTGATGAATAAATATAAGTTGCCGTGATACCAAAGTTACATCGATTTGAAATGATACAGCACTTCATAAAATTAGGAAGTTTTCAGTCCGACGGTAAAATGCTTCTCTATGTCTCATCATCTATGTCTTCCTACACTCAATCTGCAGCAACCACCTCGTTAAACAAGTTATGTTATCTATATAAATGATTATCCTATGCTGATAAACTCATTTTGGAGCAACCACTGCTTTTGCCTAAAGACCGTGTCATAATTAATTTCAACCCACCTGTTGTCGTTCCCAAGCATTTCAATAATTAGGAGGATATATCAGTATTAAATGAGCTTCATCCAACCACCGGATAGAAAGTTACTTTCTGCAATATTGCACCTGTCGGCCCAGGCTTCCCTGTCTCAGTAACAAGAACGTCCTGGAGCTTAACCAACCGGATATCCAATTTCAATCTATTCCGGTCCAGTCCTCATTCCAACCATCGACTGGAAAGGAACGACACGGTTCTCGAACTTTCCAATGAGCAGTTTCCTCATTAGCATACGTTTAAAGCAATGGATGGTTCCTAGGAATCCACTGCAATAATTACCATTAGAATGCTATTAGATGTTGTAGCGTCGTGAGATGTGCGAGTGAATAATGACTTGGCGCCACCGCGAGGACCTGTCATTGTCCTGCCCTTGCCGTGTCCATACAGGCAGGACATGTTGATCGGGCCGGATTGGCTCGCTAAATTTTGTAAGCCAAAGAGAAGATCCTTCGAATTCAATTTTAAAGTCTTGTTCCAGTCTCTGGGTTTTGATTGGTCTATTTCTGTCTGGAGTATTATTGAATGTGTTGGAGTAACACCTATTTTCACTTAATTTAGTTTAGAGAATTTTGTCCAATTTGATTTCAGCTGACGGCTTTCAGAAAGGATTTTATGGAGACAGCATTAATTTTATTCAATTTAAAAATTAAGTGAATTTTCAGTAATATGATGTCAAGAATATTAACCAGATAATCTCAAAACAGTTATAAACATCTAAATTTGAAAATTGAATTAAAGGTCTAATTAATATTAAGCTCATGTTGATATTACAATTTGGTTTTGATGAACAAATTTTAATTTTAACAGCCTTATAGTATAACGGTTAGGAAAAGAACATAATGAAACATTATTTGAGAAGTATAAATTTAGAGAATGATGCAGTAAAAGATTCCAGATTCAATTTTATGAACAAGAGCACTTTCCTTTGAAATTTTTTCTTAATTTGATTTTACCGGAGTAGAGGATTGCTTTGTTCCAAACAATTAAATTATACATTTGAGCAGTCCTGAATGCGTTGAGAGGAAGGAAAATTGTTTATGTTTAACCTTTTAAATAATGAAGCTAACACAGAATAAAGTTGGGATTACAAAGACATTTTTACTTTAATCGCTTTGTTAAATTACAATGCTATTCTAATAAATAAATTAAACTATTCCAGCAAGTAAACTCCTTACTTTATTTTAACAAATAAATGTATTAATTGTGTTCTCATTAAAATCAAATAAAATTCTATTAAAAAAATAATAAAAAATAAATGTAATTATTCGAGGTTTTTTTTTTTTGTTTTTTTTTGTTTTTTTTTTTTTTTTTTATTTGCTTGAATTATCAGGATTAAAAGAGATTATCAATAGAGCATCTGTAAATTTAAAAACAAAATTGTTAAAGAAATTAATATTGACAGTTTCATTTTCCACATTAATAAAGTAGAAAGGAATAATCGAGAAATTTTTCATAATTTTCCGATTTTGGAATTTATTTTTGGGGAATATATATATATATAAAACGAAATTTATATAGTTTGTCCTTGCATGATGCTATAAATGCAGTAATTATGATTATAAACTCTAAAATATTTTTTGACAACTCTGATGAATTTAAGAAACTTAAATTAATTATTATTTTATATGCTTTCATGTTTTTCTCATTTATTTTGTCAATGACTCTCTTTTTCATAAGATTTCTATAACAATTTTTATCCAAATACAAATATCTTGCTTTTTTTGAGAATTCATATATTAGAATCCTATAGAAACTTAATTAAGAAGGTAAAATAATTTTCAAAAATATTCTAAATTTTCCAAATGCGTTGAGATATGATAAATAAAAACATTTCGTGAATAATTGCTTTACTAGCTTTTTAATGTGCATATTAAAAACAACATAATTGATTCCGAAATCCCTAAATAAGATTCTTTTATGCTTTATGAGCTTCGAAGTTCAAGTAGAATGACGAAGCTAGACCTTCTCAACCTATAATTAAAATTCTAGTGATCTTTCCTCTAGGGTGATGAAATTAACTGCACCAAGAACAGCACAAGCTGGAAACAAAGAATCCAAATCACGGGGATGCTTCGCCACTCGGTGCATGAAGGGGGTGGCCTGATGTTGCTTAATGGTTGGCCGGATTACCTCTCCACGGAACGCGCCAACAAGAGCGTAACACTGTTAAGAAAGTCGATTCAAGTGATTCCTCTCCTGCGGGCTCTCGAGTGGAAACTCCCCGAACTCACCTGCTGTTATTATTCCAGGGGAGTGTGCGAATCCCCCTTGCCAAGATGTCGGAAGAAATCACTGACATGGAAGTGTAGAAGGGGAAAAAATTGATATTTTAATGTTCATCAACCGCAGCTGCTGAACCCTCCACAAATTTTAGTTGGGTTGTTGCAGTACATTGAATATTCTTTTCACTGACAAAGAATAGATCGATTTATACGCCAATAAATTTACTTTAGAAATAATTGCTGCAATAGGATTGATTGAAGATGTAAAGAACTTTTTGTAATATAATAATTAATCATTTGAATATAGAAAAATATAGAGATGTACTTTACAACACGAAATTTATGCAAAGATGAGGAAATATGCATATAATGAAGTAAATTCTGAGCAACTAAATGCTCACAATTGAGGAAGACGGTAATTAAAAATAAAATTTCAATATAATTTGGAGACAAAATATTTAATTTATTGTGCTAAATAAACGTCTCTCATATTTTGATTATTCTTTTAAACTCATAGATATTTGCTCTTAAGAAATTACGAAAACTTTGCTAGTCATTTCTAATATTTTGACAGGCCTTAAGTATTCAATATTATTCCTCTCTATTATACTTACAGATAACATAAATTAAAAAGTAGTATGATGAATAATATGAAGTGTGATATATTAGTAAAGACAATGTGATATTTTAATAATTATCAGCCCCTTAAAATTGAATAGTTAATTGAATTCTGCTTCTTTTCTTACATCTCAATATAATTTTAAAATTTCCGAATAAAAACATATTCGACAGTTTTCTAATTAAAATATTTATCTTTCGCTAGCGTAAGATTTAAATAATTGAAATTAATTTTAGACTGGATCCTTTATTTAACAATCATTATAACTTTACTCAATAATTGAATATTTATTGAAGATTTCACGCAGTTAATTAAAATTTTAATAACCAAATTCAGCTTTTATCAAGCATACTTCTTTTTTTAACATTATTCAGTATTGAGCAACAAAGATCTTAGTAAAAGTCATTTGTTTAAATGAGGAAATATTATGTTAAATTAAGTTAGAATGTTATTTTCAGTTAAAAATGCTAGAAATATTTTTTTAAAAAATTTCCATATGAATTACGTTTAATTGCAGCTTTTGAAACCATATAATTGAACTATTGAATTTCTAATTACACATAAGCAGGAGTTACTCAGGCATTATAATATACATTTAAATATGTTTAATAACTGTATAAATAAAAATTTTAATTTTGCACACTTGAAAAAAAAGACATAATGATATAAAACTTTGACTGAAATCTCTATATTTTATTTTGGCATTTGCTTTATAATTTTCTTATCACATGGAAATTTAGACAGGTTAATACTATAATAGTGCAGGCCTCTTAAAAAAGTTAATCTCTTTTAAAAGTTAAAGTAAAATAATAAAGTATTTTATTTCAAAAAATTATTTTTGAAATAAAAACTTATTAAATTTTTAAAATTATAAATATTATATTAATTTTAACTATTAAATAATTTAAAATTATAATTATTATATTGATTATAACTAATGTATTAATTATTATTCTATTAAAATTATAAATTGTATTTTATAAATTATTATTAAATTTAAAATTAATTATTTTTAAACTTATTAAACTTTTAAAATGTATCACATTTTCTATATTTTTATAGGAAATGTGACTTATACAATTGTAACATTAACATTCCATACTTTCTAACATGAATTTGATCTCAAAAATTTCTAATCTAAGCTTTCAATAAATTTACAGCACATGAATTAATAAAATAATTATTTTTACTGTAACTAGAAAATTATATCAATTCTTTATTTTTATCTTTGTCTTGAGCCCGAAAGCAGTTTTTACATCTAAGTAGGTAGTTATCAATAAAATTTGAAAACTATTCTATTGTTAGAAATAGACATTGTTAATTAAATAAAGTAAGAAAAAAAGTAGATTTTAAATATGTTATTAGAAATAACTAGAATGAATACACAACAACAGCAAGGCATATTTTAAAGAAACACTTTTGGGTAGTTATACAAAATTTTATCATTTGGATTAAAGAATATAATGATATTTAATTTTTTGATTATATAATGTTGAAATATGTAATTTCAGTTAATATATGGCTCTAGTATTTTAGAAATGGCAGGAATATAAAAGAATATAAGCAAACGCATATCCTGGTGATATATTCGATTTAATTTTTAAGAGAAATACAATGATGGATGACCTTTTGTCAGGGCTGTGAATTTATTATGCGGTGAAGCTCATTTATTGTGCTTATTAACCTTCCTATCGTCTAAGTATATTAACGATTTAGAAAAAAAAATATTAATCTATTGAATTTTCAATAAACATGTATATATATATATAT
>JAPMOR010012991.1:36350-112045 GCA_026543865.1 Argiope aurantia
CGATAATTTTGTAATATTTAATAAAATGCCTTTATGAAAAAATATTAAGAAAATGTAACAATTTTTATACGAAATATACAGTTTGAAATTCATTACATAAAATATTTTAAGAGAGAAAAAATAAGGTATTGCATGGAAAGAGAAACATATTACGAATTCTAATGCGATAATTTCGTAATCTTTGATCAAATACCTTTATAAAAAAAATAGGATACGTAAAGATTGTTATTAGAAATACACAGCTTGGAATTCATTACCTAAAATATTTTAAAAGATAAACAATAAGCACCGCATAGAAACAGAAACATATTACGAATAAAATGACAGCAATCTTTCTAAAAAGATAAATATAAATATTTGTTTCCGAAGTTGAGAGATTCCATCCAAAGCTGCAATATTACTATTTTTTGTTCTGTTCCAGAAAATGCATTTCCACATTTTCTTTGTTTCAGAGTATCTAATAATATCTCCTTTTTTTGACAATAATAACTGCAACTGAAGAGAAAATGCGAATTCATTTTTCATTTTCTTTCAAATAATGTGACAGAAAATGTTATTTGATATGAGTCAAAAGTTCAACTGCAGAATTGGAAAGTAAAGTGAGAATTTACTTGTCTGTAGGATGTAATGGAAACAAAATAATGAAAAGAATATTTTCGAATGAAGGTTAGAAACATAATAACTAAAATCTGGAATGATTATGAA
Organism: Argiope aurantia; assembly: GCA_026543865.1. NCBI lineage: Eukaryota > Metazoa > Arthropoda > Arachnida > Araneae > Araneidae > Argiope > Argiope aurantia. The sequence goes on from JAPMOR010012991.1 coordinate 37,056, forward strand.
AAACTTCGATGATTTCTATGCATGACATTATCTTAATCTTATAATATATAAATACATATTTTTTTTTAAAAAAAAAGAAAAGCAAATCAGAAATGCAAACACTAATAAAGCAAAGAATAGAAGTAAATCATTCATTTACCGTTAGAGTAGAAAATGCATTTAAAGATGTAAGAAACTGCAAAAGATTATTTTAATGTAGCTTAATATTTTTTCCACTTGTATTAAATTTACTTCTTAGGAAATAAATAATTCCTCTATTGACGGTTCCTAGTTAGTTTTTAAAAAAATACAATAAGAATTTAAAGTAACTCTTCAATATTTAATTACTGAAGAAGGCACTGCTTTAAAAACGAGTGACTGCTTTTATTTAGTAGAATTCCCTTGAAATCCATAATATAGTTCTTCTGTAAAGAATATTGTTGTTTGTAATAAAGTCAAGAGCTTAATTTTTTACTGCCGCTATGAAAGTAAGAGGCATTTAAATACATTTCAGAAAAGAAAACTGATAAAATTACTCATATATTCGGAGGAAGATTGGCTTTCTCTGAAAGTAAAAGAAAAATAAATAAATTAAAAATATTAAATAAAGGAGAGTATAAAAATCTATACTTATATAAAGCTCAATATGTGTGTGTGTTGGCGCTCTACAGGCCAGACCACTTGACCTACAGCTACCAAATTTGGTACATGTATACCTTGAAGGTCGGGAATGTGCACCTGGGGTCCCTTTTTTGAATTTTTAATTAGAATTTTAATTATTAATTAAAAACTAACTTTCCAGCCAAAAAAATTCTTTTCATTTTCCCCACTGCCAAATGAGTAAGGCTTCAGTTTTTTTTCCCCACTCGAATGAGGCTAGGCTTAAGATTTTTCGGCCAATTATTTCAAACGATTCTGTTTATTTTCTTAAAATTTGATGCATTTTAAATTAAACATTGTTAATTAATCGATCTCTTATATTCCTTTTGAAGTACTTTTGAAATAAAATAAAACAGAATAAAGGAAATTAAAAATTTCTTATCTGCATAGCGTTACCCCAACTGGCATAGAAAAATTGATGCATTTGCGTTACCGTAATTGGCGTTGAAAATTCACTCATGCGCATTGTGTTCTGATTGTTGTGACTGATTGCGGACTTGATTTAAATTATTTTTAGGTTAGTTGCATGCTTTTGTAATTAAATTGTATTTATGTTAGTTATATATTTTTTGTATATGCTTATAGTTTTAAGTACATCGTTTTTTAAGTATTTTTTAACCTGTTTTCAACCAATTATTTTAAACGATTCGTTTTATTTTCTTAGTGTTTGATGCATTTAAAATTAAACATTGTTAATTAATCGATCTGGTCATGATGAATCTGAGAAAATTTTGTTGACAAATTCTTGAAATATTACATAAATTAAGAAATATATTCTTTACTGACCATAAAGTTTAAATGCTCGCTAGCTTTGTTTTCAGTAATTATATTATAAAAAAAGGCTTTGTTTCAGTAAAAAATTTTATTATATTAATTGCAGATTAATCCTTTCCACTTTAATTTAAAGTATAAATTCTACGGTAGCAAACAGAAAATTAGACAGATACATGTTACGTTATGACTGAAGGTCTTTCTAATATTATGAGTGAATTATGACTATCCAAAATTTGAAGTTTTAAAATATTTTGATGAAGAAGCTATTAAAGTAAGAATTGCATGAAATATTTAATTATTAAAATTTTAACGGACATTAAGATTGGCGAACCGGCTGGTCGCCAAAGACGGCTAGTAAGAAATGAGAAAATGATTTCTTGCTGAAAACGGAAATGGTTACTATTACTATGAAAATATACTGGGTTACTTATTACAAATGGATTGCACATTCTCTTTTGTGCTATGTATCTGTTTAAAATATTCATCTACCTAGAATTCAGCAATAATAAAGTTATATACCGAAAATATATTGCATAAAAAATTAAAAATTATATTAAAGTGATTTTTTTATTTAGATTAAGTCGAATATTATATATTAAATAAATGCATAAAAAATTGAAACGCCAAATGTCGGGAGGAGATTTCAGAATGTAATTGGAATGGTCCAGTTACCTTTACTCCTAAAACGGGGCACATCTCCTATAAGAGGGATTATACTATGGCCATTAGAATTCAACTATAGTTCTCACCTAAATGCTCTCATGACAACTATCATATAGTTTACCCTGGAAGCTTCATCGGTTGAGCCTACTTCCTTTGCAGTTATAAGTGACTTTAGTTATTTTGAATTAAAGACAACCAATAATGTTACTTCTAACCGGAGTAATTTTTAAGAAATGATTAAACAAGAGGTGTTTCAGCAAGGTATTCACCGAGGAAATTGGAGATGATGGTGGAAAGAGCAGGTAATGAATGTAATTGGAAGGAGGTTGTCTGGTATGGCATAGAGTGCTCGCGATTGACCGACCTAAATGAAAGAGATAAAAAAAGGGAATTGTGTGTCATCAGATTGGTATACAGTAACTGTAAACGACTGATCTATTTACATCCATAAACAAAACAAGAAATGCTGAAGAATGGAAGTCAACTGAAATATCAGGAGAAACAACCGTTTCAGTTTCTGATAAACGAATTCTAACTTTAGAGTTACTTAATACGAATAGCTCTTCGATGATATGTTTGATTTTTTTCTTTTCAATTTTGATTATCAATTTTAGTTCAATGCTTACAGGAAATGGTTACTTTGCATCATTATGTTCAATAATGAATAATTATCATTTCTGTAAATTTATTGAAGAGTCAGACGATACTCAATGTTTCTAGTGTCTTTGCTTTTCTTTTCCTTCTAGGGGACAAATCTTAAAGAGACGCGGTGAGCCGACCAGTGTTTCAGGAAGAAAAAGGGGCGCCTGGCGCACGATATTAGTTTTCCATCCCCTCTCTCTTTATATTTAACTTTAAAATGTGACGAAATCATATGTTTTGTCTCTATGAACAACTATACCCTCCCCCTCCTTCATTTGTATTCATCTCGCATTTTGTTACTACGGCAAAGTGGTGTTTGAAAATTTGTGAAACTTTGACTAAATATTCTACAGATCTAAAACATTGTTATAAATGCAATTTATATGTTTTAGTTGATAATTTTATATAAGATATCTTTCAGATCAATATATTTTTAGAAGGTAGGTGGGGAAAATTGACGAAAAAGATTACAAATATCGAATAGTTTTAAATTAACTGAATTTATATATATATTGAAAAGTTGGAGAATTTTTTCTCTTGTTTTAACGAACAAGCGTATCGAATTTTCCATTAAGATTGATACCATATTCAATATTTAGATCAATTTTCAGATCTATACCAAGAGCATATAGACTTTCACTCTGGTCTCCTTATAAAGGCAATAGGCTTAAATCAATGACTGTAACTTAACGCATATTTTAGATTTTATTCAAAAATAACTTTGATTTGTAATGCGTAATAAATTTCACAGATTGTACGCTTAAATTGAAATTGTTATTATTTTTTCAGCTGCTTTATATACCGTTAATATTATCAAAAATATATTTATTATCAAGTGAATGATTCAACTAACCATACTTCCTATATGAATATGTATTTTGTAGATGAATCGTTTTAGAAAGATATTGAAAACGGGACTTTGCTCTTACTATCACCGATTTATCAAGGATTTTTGCCATAAAGCCGAATCTCTACAGTTGTTACTGAAGGGGGTTCTGTTGGGAACCTGAACAAGTGGAAGCTCTTAATACTTTGAAGAAAGATCTTACATCCGATCATGTCTTAGGCCTTTATGACGAAACTGCACCAACGGAACTTCACACCGACGCGACGGAATCGGCGCAGTATTAGTCCAAATACAAGATGGGAAGAAAAAAGTAATAGCTTATGCCTCGCGAACTCGGACGAAGACTGAGAAAAACTATTCCACAACTGAAAGAGAATACCTTGTGGTCATATGGGCTATAACTAAGTTTCGGCCATATCTCTTTGGAAAGGCTTTCAAGATCGTCACTGACCATCATTCCCTGTGTTGGCTGACAGGACTGAAGGATCCATCTGGAAGACTCGCTAGATGGGCGCTGCGACTCCAAGAATACGACGTATCAGTGGTGTACAAAAGTGGAAGGAAACACAAAAATGCTGATAGTCTGTCCAGAAACCCATTAAAAGTCTATGCTTCATGGTGTGGGGATTCCATAGGTGCCACTTTATTTACTAATTGAGAAGAACAGATGAAAGATCCGGTATTGGCAAAAATAATAAGAGACCAACAAAGTAGACTGGGAAACTTTGAATTAGTAAAAGGAGTCCTCTAAAAGAAGAATTTTTATCCGTCTGGAAGGAAATTCCTACCAGTGATCCCGAAGCATTTACGGCTCAGTATTCTAGAATCTCTCCATGACGACCCTACCGCTGGACATCTAGGATTCACCAGGACGTATGACAGAATAAGAAAGCGATTTCATTGGCCAGGTTTGTACAGAAATGTTCGAAGATATGTGATGCACTGCCGAGAATGTCAAAAGAGAAAATCTATTCCTCAGAAGCCACCAGGTCGTCTCGTGCCTATTCCACCAGCTACTGCTCCTTTCCATCGCATCGGAATCGACCTTCTAGGACGATTTCCAAAATCGGACGACGGCAACAAATGAATTGTAGTATGCACGATTATTTGACACAGTACGCAGACACCAGAGCTTTACCAACGGCGGAAGCTACACAAATAGCCAAATTCCTACTAGAGGACATAATCCTGAAACATGGAGCTCCACGAGTTATCATTAGAGACCGTGGTCAAGTATTCCAGTCCAAGCTGGTGTCCGATATTAATAGACTGTGCAATATCACTCATCGAATGACTACAGCCTATCATCCGCAAACAAATGGCCTCACAGAGCGATTCAACAAAACGCTAGCAGATATGCTTTCTATGTATGTTGATGTCGAACAGAAGAACTGGGGCCAGATATTGCCGTTCGTCACATTCGCCTACAACACAGCCAAGCAAGACACGACAGGTTTTACGCCTTTCTACCTACTACATGGGAGCGAATCTGAAACGCCGTTCGATACGATGTTTCCTCTCTACCCCAACGAGTTCAGCCAAGAAGACGATTATGTTAGTCATCTGATCAATAAGGCAGAAGAATCGAGGCAATTAGCTCGGGCACGAACTCTCGAGGCTCAGCAGAAAGATCGCCGGCATTATGACTCCACACATCGGATAGTGGCATACCGACCAGGGGATTCAGTGTGTATTTTTATTCCAGTTCGTAAAAAAGGGCTTTCCAAGAAGCTCCTCAAGAGGTACTTCAGCCCTTATCAAGTTTTGAGGCGGTTGTCCGACGTCACTTATGAAGTAGCCAATTTCGATCCTAATTCTAGAAGGCGGAAACCATGACCCAGAAGAACAAGACGACCAACACTCTTATAAAATAATGGATGTTTCGGAAAGAGACTACTCACTGTGAAGACTCGACAACTTATACTGGCCCTGTGATTCGATCGAGAGCTACAGCCACGCAATGAAATGTCATAACATCGAGACGCTGTTCTTCTAAGGAGGGAGCAATGCCGCATTGAAGAAAGGCAGTCGAATCTCCATGGCCGAATGGCCATGGCACTGGTCTCATGATCAATAGACCTGGCTTCGAATCCCTCTAGAGACAATGCGATTAATAGTATATGTAAATACTTAATACCTTGATTTTATGTTTTCCTTTATTTCATGTTCCCTAAGATACTGGACATTTCTTTAGTTTACCAGACAAGTGTTCTGGACTTTTCTTACTGTCTCCAGAAGAGTATTCTGGAACTTTCTCTGCTTGTATAAAAGCAGAAGATTTGTCAGTTACTGTGTTCTTTCTGAATTCTGTTAATAAATTGGTTTAGCTTTACCTCTTGTGTGTGTCATTGTGTCATTAAGTTCAACACTAGAATATCTATGTGACAATATTATCAAAAACATATTTATTATCAAGTGAATGATTCAACTAACCATACTTCCTATATGAATATGTATTTTGTATATGAATCGTTTTAGAAAGATGTTGAAAACTTTACAAAGAAACTTTGTGTATTTGCCGAATAACACTATCCGTTTCTAATGTAAATGTTTAATTATTTATGAATTTTAAGCAATATCAAAAATTCACAATGTGATCAAATGAAAACACTTTCGGATACACAAATGTTTTCGAATTCCTCCAAGACTTTAAAATGAATTGTTCTTAAACTTAGTCTATGCAAAAAACAAAAAAAAATATATTTAAACATACATTTTTCATCGAAGATCCAGTCATAAGGATATTTAGAGATTCAGATATAAAATGGCAAAGAAAAAATTACGAAAAAAAATGACTCTCCTCGTTGCATATATAACTGATACGGATTTGCAATTTTGCTTTACTTGTTTTGGCAATACTTTATATATATATATTCCTAGACGCATTTAATATATTCAGTAAGAAATTCAGGTTTTTAGAAAAGAGTTCAATTTTTTCCCCATATGTTTTTTTTAAATTTCTAATAAGCTGAGTTTTCAATGAAATCATACTAAGCTTATATAATATGTGAAAACAAGCTAGTATAACACATGAAAATATAAAGTAAATGTTCAAGAAATATGAATAGTTGTATTAAATAATTTTTAACCGCACATGAGCGTAACATGCTATATTTATAGCTAGATTTTTAAAGCTGTATATATATATATATAAGGCAGAGTATATAAAAATTCTAATTGAAGACTCAAGAAGTAAGATTAAGAATATTAAGTAGTAAAATTAAGAATTTTAAGAATCAAAAAGCTATCTGCTTTGCATAGCGATGATTTTTAAATGCTCTCTATCATAAGCTAAAAGAAGAAGGATTTTCCACAAACTGATATGTCATATTAAAATTATATCAAATCTTAAAACATGATAAATATTACAGTATATTTAAAATATAAATATGTAATTTAAATTGCAATAAATTAGGCGTCATAAACATCAATAATGTTTCTTATGTTTACTTATTATTGGCAGGAGCATTCGAAACTTAATATGTATTTTGATATACACTGTGTGATTAAAATCATTTGGTCTCTTTCATGCTTCGCTTACTCTATAAACGTTTCGGTTACAAATTTGAAGCACAATCACCTTCTACTGCAATTTCAGCTTTACTACTGCTATGAAGTAGGATATTCGATAGACTTTTAGCATATTTTTGTGGGTATATTTCACTCTTTTCTCTTAAAAAAAGCTGGTGTATTACTAATGTAGTGTAGCATGGTCCAGGTCGAATTTGACGTTACAATTCCTTTCACATATATTAAGGAATATTAAACCATACAGCGCAAAATTTGGAAATCAATTTTATACAATTCTAATGTTTTTGGTAATTGATAAATGTAACACATTTTGCTATCACTTACATACTGAATTGATTGTGATATATATATATATTTATGTTATGAGCGTGCAAAGGTATGTGGCATATTTCGGACATTATACTATAATTACTATTAGAAGATTCAAAATTATATATATGTATGTGTGAATTTGCTGAAATCCTTCCTTATATAGCTTCTATCAAAGCGCAATTTAAAATATACTAGATGCAAAATAAATATCTTTCTAATCTGAATGATATACAATTATAATTTTTTATAAAAATTTCCATGCACATATTTTACCTTTGAAATTATATTGTATAATTATATATATAAAAACAAATTTTAATTTAATTAAAATATTTAATACCATATTTTTTGGAAATAGTATTACGCATTTTATAAATTTTGTATAATTTGGTTGAAAAACTCTGTATTTATAAGCAAGTAACTTTTGGAAAATTTGGATTTACATAAAGATAATTTCTAACTGAATGTTCGTAACATCTTTTACTATCAAAGTATCTTTTATTATCCAATGTACACATTCTGCAAAATAAACTAAACCAGTAAGAAATAGAATGACAAATCTTCATTAACTTCTCGTGAAATGAGAAAAAGCTTCTCTTCTCTAGAATTCTTATTTTATTTAAATTCCCCTTTTGGTTATATTTATAAAATAATAGAATATTTTTTATATATAGCATTATTATAAAAAAATTGGAAAAACTAGATATCAGTAAAATATTAGAAAGTATCTTTAATTTGTTTTTTGAAGAACATTCATGGTTTTTTATAAAATAATGTGCGATAATATTTTGAAAGGCTGTTTTTTTTTCAAAAGACTTTTTAATATATAGATTTACGCTTCCGAAATAAAATTGATTGGTTGGATGAACAAAAGCGCTTAAAAACCTTTAAAAAAATGCCAACTTTGAGTTCGTATTGTTCTCACCACTCTTTAGGACGACCCTTCGTATTTTTTCTCCGCAGAATCACGTGCTAGACATCTGGGGAGTGAGGTCTAATTTATGACTGCTGGGTGGTCGCCGGGCTGCTCGGACATCGTGAAGAAGATTAAGTCTTGGGTATGATCCATTTCTCGGGCATCTATCACATCGACCAGCTTGGTATTCCAGCCAATCCAATACCAGCAAACGATCGTGCTAAATTACTTATATTGGACTCGAGGGTGGGTGGGGACTTTTTTTCTTCTAAAGCTTAGGTGGCAGGAAGGGAGCCTCCACTCTGTAAATTGGCTTGTGGGTGCCTTCAAATCATATTGTAGAGATTGGCAAGATATCAACTTTTTCTTGTATTTTTTCAATATTTCACTCCTCCTGATGCTCTGACATTTGGAACTGTTGGGTGGAGTGGGAGATTCAAAAATGAGAGACAGTTTTCTCTCGTGTTCAAAAATTACTTCTTATCGCATCTCATGAAAGTGGTTTCGTGAAATGAGAATGGAAGACTCGGGTTCTTTCACGATCATCACGTTTCCCCACTGAAGATATCAAAATGGAATGAAGTTTTGCTCTTTTTTCCCCTGGTCCGTCGACAGTAATTCATTTAAAAATCCCCACTCAATGGAAAATTCGACTTTATATAGGGAAGAAATATCTAAAGATGGAAATGCTTCCTTTCTGCAAGAAGTATTTCGTTTTACTTTCATATCCGTAAAGTATCTTCATGTTATATTAATGGTTGATAAATTATTGCTTCAAAATGTTTTAAACAAGAAGAATTGTAATATTTAAATAGTAGATTTCGATAACACCATCAATAGTGACGATTTGCTTCAATTTATTTTTTACTTTGGGATTGCTTCAAGTCTCAAAATAAATTTCGCACACGATGCGCCAAAATATGTACAGAAAAAAGCTATAGTTTGCCAAATTAAGTTCATGATAATGAATAAGTATCATAGAGTAACCAGATAAAATTCAGTTAGTAGATGCTTTAATGATCAGAGAATTTCCACGGATCCACGTTTTTTCCTTCTAAAGTTGTATCACAATTTCTTATCTATCCTTATTTTTAAGTTTTACTAAATGTATGATGAAATATCGCATAGTATAGATCCAAATTCGGTTTTTAATAAATGATTAAATAATAAATGCTACTTCGAATTATTTCAAAAATTTACTTTATTTTTTTAAAATCATAACCATAAGGATTTAATATTACATTAGTATAATTAGTATATAATACTAATAATATTTTATATAGTTAGCTTTAACTGATATAATAATCTTTAATTTATATCTTCTGTATTAAGTATTAACGATTTTAAAAATTCAGTTTTCTATTCGGTAATGTTTCATTATTCAAAAATGTTATATTTCGTAATTGGAATTTCTCCCAAGTATTTAATGTAAAATGAAAATAAGACTAAAATACATTAGTAGGATTAAATATTCCAATATTTAAAATAATATAAAATATCTGATGATGGAACAAGTTTTTAATGATATAGAAATTATAATTTTCAGAAAAAACACTATTTTCATCAGTTTGTTTGTTTCTTCTTGAAGTCTTGGTTATGTATGGAACACATTTTAACATAGCTGGGAGCTGTTAATATCGTTTTTCTCACTGCTTAATCTCAATTTAAAACCTCATTAATTTATTGTCGTTTAAAGTTACATTGGAATTTTAATGAAGAAATGAAAAGAAAAAATCCATAATTTCCACAACATTACGTCTAAAATTGGATAATTGATTTCAATACAGTAATGATTTGCTTCGAAAAAAAGAATCAAAAGTTCATTAATTAGGGTGAACTGAAATCACAGTTCTAATATTAAATTTTCTAAAATGGATAACAGAATCTAGAAATTAAAATATTAGCTTTTAAAATCCTAGTAGATATAGTTTTTCAAACATTCAAATTTAATGATTATTTTCTATTGTACAATTTCCTATTTTTATTTTCTTTTCAGTTGTTTGGTTTTCTATTTTTCTATTATTTTCGAAGTAATGCAAATCTGCAAAATTAAATTCACAAAAAGTGATCTTTCATTAGGATACATAAATTCCCTAAAATCGCTCATGCAATTAATTCTAAAGAGAATGAGGTTTTTTTTTCAGAAACTTAATTATAATGTTTCGTTCTTACAAAGGACTAATAGAACATTTTCAAATAGCATTTTGTTTTTAAATAATGGAGATATTTAACGCATTCACTACCCTCGCTTCCGCATGGGATTCGAAACTTTCATCTAATGTCTGTCTGTATGTTTGTTTATCCGTCTGTCTGTGACAAACAAAATTAAAAACAAAACTTTGAGCTAGATGGATGAAACTTAGTGTATGATCTTTATACCAAATTTGTCGATTTCAAACAATTTTGAGCACATTCCGTTCTGAGAAAGTCGTCTGTCGGTTCAGCCTGTTTGTTCGAATACAAGTTAATACAATAATTACAAAATGAAGAGAGCCAAATGAATAAAATTCATCTCACAGATATAATATACAGGGTGTTGCTGAATTCAACCGACAAATTCAGAAGGGTGATAGGAGGTATCAAGAAGATAAAGAATCATCATACAACATAGGGTCCCAAACGACGTTTAAGGGGTAAAAATCGTAAAAATATAAGGAATCGGCGAACTTTTGGAAACTGTAAAAAATTAATAAAAAAATAACTAAGGGTGTTTCAACTATGAATTTTTTTAAGTGAAAGCACATTTTTAAGGCTATTTTTCATGTAAGCAACATGCCGATTTGATGAACCAGGGGGTCGTAAATTATTGAAAACAAAAAAAGTAGTTTAGAACCCTTATCTGCAAAAATATTAAAACTTTAAGAAAAATAAAAGTTTGAAAATATGCGGAATTTTATATTCTTTAATTTGATATAAGTTTGTAGTGTGTAAACCGAGGATATTTTAAGATATTTAAGAAAAACTAAAATGTTTGCCGGGAAACGTCGTTGCAACATCAGCACCAATGTTTACGGAAGGTATTGCAAAATTCTTTCGAAAAATTCTGAGGAGTAATAGTAGGCATCAAGGAGATAAAAATTTTCAAAATAATATAAAGTTGCAAAAGACGGCTAAAATTTATTTGCTGAATACAGATAGAGCATACATTTACAGCACAGACTTTTTAGCATAAGAAAGGAAACGATGAGAAGTTTTTATAAAAATTTTTCAATGTTGCGGCCGCGAAGGTCATTCCACAACCGGCACCGACGTTTAAAGGATCACCGGACGCATTCAAACATACCAAGTGTTCTTGCGATTTCTCCAGCAGCGACGACGATCGGTGCTACGAAATATTTCAATGTATCCAAACGTGTCTGATAAACAAGATATTTTATATGTCCCCAGAAGAAGAAATCCTGGGGATTAAGAATGTGAAGGAAAATCAACAGGTCCGATACGTCCAATCCGTGTCCCAGGATATGTATCATCTATGCAGTTGCGCACAGAAATTTAAAAAAACGCACTGGTGCATCATCATATATTAACCACATGTTCTGGCATGCAATGACCGGTATTTCCTGCAGTAAATCCGGAAGGACGTGCTGCAAGAAAATAAGGTACTTTGCCCCATTGAGGCGTTTGGGCCCTGCATTTGGTCTCGTTATTTTGAAGGATCCTGTCTCCCACAACCGTGTATTAATATCTGCAAAGATGCTATGGTGTGGACAACGCCTACTTGGATATTGGTATTGGTATATTCTTTGTGCTAGCCATCCAATACCATCCGCTCTGCCGTAACTTAAATGAATATCTGCATATCTGCATGTCAGATTTCATTCATGAAATCTGACATGTTGTTTGCGAATGAAATTTACCGACTATTAATTCTGCACTGCTCTTTAATGAATACAAGCGGCTTTTATATTCCTCGAACCATCAATTCTGCAATGCTCGCTGCTTTTATATTTCTCGAACCCATGGAAAATTTGGATACGAGAAAGTTTCTTCTAAACTACCTTTTTCCAAATCCTTGCATTCTTAGGGCCATTCTCTTCGCCAGGCTAATTGTCTCTTCGATGTCTGTTTTTGCAATTTTTTTCGATGTATGTTTGCGACCCTTTGTTTTATTATTATTATTTCATCTTCTTAATGCCTACTATCAGTTCATTCAATTTATCTTTCGAATTTGGCAACATCTTCTGTAAACATCGGCACCGATGTTACAGCGATGTTTCCTGGCAAACATTTTAGTTTTTCTTGAATATCTTAAAACCTCCTCAGTTTTCACACTACAGACATATCAAATTAAAGAGTATAAAGTTACTCATATTTTCAAGATTTTATTTTTCTTAAAGTTTTAATATTTTTGCAGTTAAGGGTTCTAAACTACTTTTTTGTTTTCAATAATTTACGACCCCCTGGTTCATAGAATCGGCATGTTACTTATATGAAAAATAGCCTTTAAGAATTGCTTTCACTTAAAAAAAGTTCATAGTTGAAACACCTTTTGTTAATTTTTTATTAATTTTTTAGTTTCCAAAAGTTTGCCGACTTCTTATAATTTTGAGATTTTCACCCCCTAAACGTCGTTTAGGACCCCATGTTGTATGGTGATTCTTTATCCCCTTGATGCCTCCTATCTCTCTTCTGAATTTGTCGGTCGAATTTGGTAACACCTTGTGTGTGTGTATATATATATATATATATATATATATAGCTAAATTTAGCAAGTTATTAAGCGTCTGATGGTCTGTATTATCAAAATGGTGTAAACGTGATAACTCAAAAAAGTTATGACAAATTTATCACATTTGGTATTAATTTTGCGACTGGAAGTGTAATTCTATATTAAATTTTGTTTTTAATCTGTTGGAAATAACTCATCTAAAGTAAAAATTCGATTTTCGAATATTTTTAACCGAATACCAGAAATTAATCGCCAAAAAGCTCGCCAAGGATTAAAAGATTCGAATTTCGGATGTTTGTGTATTAACTGCTTTCCAGGCTTAAATCGCCAAAACAAACCAACAAATACCACTCTATGTATTCAGTAAAAACATTAGATTCACGTCAAAGATCAATACTTCTAAATTATTGTTCAGCCATAACAAACAAGGCATATATGGCCATGCCCAAGAAACACAATTTTATACAGGGGGGAGAGATAACATCTATATTAGAGAACATGCTAGAATGCACCAGAGAGATCATTTTCTTTGGTTCATTCAACATTAATTTTAGCTGTCGTAAAATGCATTTGTAAATAATTATCTATCTTTTAAAAAAACATTACTAAACTATTGAAAATGAAAATTCATGAAAGTCGAATGATAAAGGCGACGTGACATGTTTACGCCATTGTTGATGAACAATAAAAGGTATTACATTTAATTATTTTGGCAATAACTGCAATAAATGGGTTTTTGTATAAAAAATAGATGCTGAAAGCTATTTCTTTATAATTTTTATGCCAATATTTGTTAAACATTTTTCCTAATGAAATGATTTTCCTAGAATGGAAAATGAATAAAAGCAATTAAATACTATTCAAAAGAGATTCAATTCTGAATGTTTTAAAAATATTGTAATTAATGATTATATTTTGGAAATACATAGTAAATGTTAAACAATAAAATAGAAAATTAATATTCTTAACTGAACATGCTATCAAAAATTTATTTGAATCAAAATATAAAAGCAAACGACTTGTAATTAATTCTTTAAAAAATTGTTTACTGTTAGCTAGGTGAGCTTTTACTTTTTAATATTCGGTGTGGAAATATTCCTCAAAAAATTCTAAAAGATTTAAGAGTTTTCGTTTTATAATTTAGAAAATTTAATCCATTAATATGGCCCAAGTAAACACTAATTAAAGAACAATTAAGAATTACAATAGTTCACTAAATTGCGCTGGTTAGGGATTCAACATCTATTTAAATACATATTTAGAGAGAAATACACTGAAACAAATTATTTAATTATTTTGAAAATCCATTTTATATTTTAAATAAGAAATAACCGAATGAAGAAATAACAGAGAATTGCTCTGTATACAATCTATTGCATATTTAAAATAATTAAATTTTAATATATCTATTGATATTATTTGTTCTTAATTTAATATATGTAGACCCTTCCCCAAATAAAAATAAATTACTTCACGAAGTTACAGCGAGAACTATGCAATTAAAACAAAAAATCAAGGTAACCGTAGCATTACAAATATATTACCAATTTACTTGGTTTTGTATCTAAATAATAATATATATATCTTACTAGGATATAACTTACTCAGTTTCTCAAGAATTTCCTGTCGCCCAAAGTATATCGTATATATTAAAGTTGGAAAATTATAAATTCTATAGAAACTACCTGATAGTTTGAAAAAAAAAATGTTTTCTCTACTGGTTACGACACTTATAATTTGGCTTAAAAAATTAATTCATTTTTATCAATGCCACTAAAGACCTAAGATGTTTAAAATGTAATATAAAACAAGAAATACAGTTATTCAAGTCATTCGCAAAAGAGATAAATGTCAAAAAGTGCTACTCCTTTTTTCAATGTCAAATGTCACTCACAATTAATGTTCCAGTCTAAAATTTAATAGTACCTAAATTCCTCTAAAAATCAGTTGGAAATGAAAGAACTACATTCTTAACATCCCCACCTTCTACAAATAGGACATAGTACATGTTCAGTACGAACACTGCTGCGATGTCTTACAACATCTATACTGGAAAATGGCTATAGCTTTATGGAAATTAATTTTCTCCAGTTTTACCAATGTTTTAGAAGTTGTCAGTACATCATATCATCCAACTGACTCTAAAAAACGAAATCAAAGGTTGAAAAATCGGTCACTATGGTGAAAGCCTAACCTTAACGATGGTTGCACCCTGTGATATAAGGTCATCAAAACAATCCTTTATCAAAGTGAAAGTCGTTACAATAAGGTTTCGATATGCCTTGCATAAATCAGTTCTATGTAGTAATTTCCAGTGATCAGAATTGCTTTCGTGATATTCCCAGCTGTTTTCCAATAATTGGCCAGAGCTCCATATGCCTGCTATTATTTGTTCTAACACAAATTTTTGACCTAGATCATCACTACTTTGAATGAATGACTAAATATCGATCTTTGTTCATGGATAAAGTTCATAAATATTTCAATATTTTTTTTTAACAATCTGTAAGTGAAATCTTTTATTCTCCTTAGCCTTGTAATTTTCTGAATGGAAGATTTTCTAGTCAACCTAAATTTATACCTAAAAATTCTATCCATACTTATTATATTCTGCCATATATATATATATATATATATATATGTGTGTGTGTGTGTGTGTGTGTGTGTGTTCTGACTGGATCTAGTGAGGATACTAGTGAGGATCGAATTTTGATAGTCAAGATATGAAGCTAAAATTGACATCGGGATACTGTGGCATTTTGTTTCATGCATATAGTTGGGAAAAAATCAGAAATAGTTTCAAACTGAATGTTTCTTTGAGAAAAAAAGAATGAATAGTATAGTTAACAAAGGAGTCTTCTTAAATGTTGCAAATTTGATCGCAGAGGAATGGAATTTCTCATTCACGCACTAGTGTTAAAGTACTACTCTATTTTCGTACATTTCATTTATGTTCATTACAGAAATGATACATATGCTATTTGTACAGGAAATTAGGAATACAATAATACATGAATATTACTGTAGATGTTATTCTTCAGGAAATTCTGCAAATAAAGATTTCTTGAAGTAGATATCTGATTAACGATGAGGCAATGTTATTGGAAAAAGGACCTATGTTCACCCATGCACCTGATCCCTCCTGCATGAAAATGATATCTTGAAGGCATTCACGCTATTGAAGTTTAGAATTACAAAATGTTTCTACAGATGATGGTATTGCTGACTTGTGACAAAACACGATGATAGGAATGATGATTTATCATTTGCAGTTACTTCTTCAAAACAATACGGTCTAATGATAGAGGTAGCACTAATACCACACCGCGCTGCCATTTTTTTCAGAATGTAAAGGTTGTTCCTGAATAGCATAAGAGTTTCACTGTCGTCAATAATTGTCGATGCTAATTTGCCGACTGAAGCGAAAATGTTCTTTGTAATTTTACAGAATGGTGCAAGGCTGAGTAGCAGACATCCATTAAGGAACTATTGTGCAAAAGTTTTATTCACACCTGAATCCTTGATTCGCAATAGGAGCATAGGCCTGATTTTGTATGGATAAAAATATAAAATCGCCGTAAGATTTTTTCGAACAGGGTAATACACCACATATAGTGCACAAGACACAAATCTCATACTCGCACTACTAAGCTACTACTGATTGCTGACTTCAACAAACTGCGGCAGCGACCTTTTTGACTCTAGGCAAATGGAATTGCTTTCATCCTATACCTGGAAGAATGCAGGATTGACGAATTTCTTTATCTAATGCTATCAATAGAATTCTGGTGTAGCAGAGTTCTATTAGTCTGGTAAAATATTTTAATCATAATCGTTTTTTCTTGCAGTATAGGCATGATGCGCAATGAAGTAACTAAGACTCATACAGATTCTGCCTTCTTTTCCTCCAAAGAATAATACCTAATAGGCATGTGCTGTAGCGTAACTAATATTCACAATTTCAATATATATAAATAGATGCCAATTTTTAAAGTGCCAAATATTGGTAAATGTTAGTATTAGCTTTTATTTATTATTATTAAATATATGTTAAGCGTGTCATTGGAATTGGCTGTAGATCAAGTTTGGTCTTATTTGGACCAACTGGATACATTCTAGAGATCTGCGAATATATTTCTTGATAACACAATACTAATGCTGGTTGAAAGGCAGACTGAAAAAGAAGATAGTAAAAGCGTATTCACATAACTAAGAATATAAATGGAAATATATTTGTGCATTATTGGCCTCGTTATCCAAAATATAAAATATTATCTTTTCAGAAACCAAATAAATTTATAAATGGATTGAATTTTATAGCTTGTTTCTATATTAAATTGTATTGCATATTATTTTGTATAATATCTGCTTGTAATAAGCCATTACTAACAACTAGAAAAATAAAATTTTCAGAAAAAATAATTTTTGAACTATACATGATTGGAAATGCAATTTCACTTTGGATTTTCTTTCTTTCGTTTATAAATGCAACAAAAGATCCAGATGTGATTATTCCGAGTCTTTTTCAGAAATCTGTTCTCCAAATATTTTATTTCTTGGAAGCTCATTTTGCAAGCTCATGATATATCTGCTGAGCCGAAAAATAAGGGACCTTCCAAAGGCACTGTGCGTGGGCCGAAAGTTTGCACAAAAGAAACTGCGATCTATCAAATATTCATGGAATTTGCGGTCGAATAAGCGAGCCGAAATGATATGGGAGCGGAGTTTTGCATTTTGCCGGCATCACAGCTTTTCAAAATCGCGAGATTTGCTACTATTCGTTGAAATGCTCGGCAGAAAATTGTACTTGCTGCCGAATTCAACCGTTAAATTATAAAGAAAAATATATATGGGGAAATTTCAAATAAATAAATATTATTCATAGTATTTCTGTTTCTAAACCGAATAAATGAAATTTACTTAATGTCATCTGGAACAGAATATTTTGAAACAATGGACTGATATTACTAAATTTATTTAGAAAATTAGTTGATTGTTATAAATATGCAGATTATTACTTTTTTGTAGTTGTTTCTGAAAATTGTATAACCGATGGAAAACATAAATATACCACTATACCACACTTTCACTTATCTAAAAGCGACTTACGTATGTTGAGACCTGTTTAGGCATTTTATCTGCTACTCAGAGTGAACTTTTTAAAAAATATTTTTTAATTTATTGTAAATGTGTATTCCATTATTTGTTACAGACTTTATCATATGTTTTCATACCTCCTACATAATTAGTTGGTAGAGAATCATCTGCAGAGAATCTCTTTACTTTTCTCAATATCTAATGACTGATTAATCTAGAAATTAATTATCTTGCGCTCATTCTTCATAAGAAATTAAAATCAAAATTTTCAAAGACATCAAATTTACTCTTTCTCAAGATGATTCTTATATAGAAGTTTAAAGCTCGTTAGCAGGTTCCTTCTCTTTCGTTTGTGCTAAATTCCATGAAGTCTACATCCTTGACTTCTCATGGTCGTGACTAGGAATGTTACTGCTTAAAATAAATTTCTTCGAATTAAATTTTTTTCACTAAATATGACGATTTTAATCGATATTAATAAAACGACTTTTGGATTTTTGAGTTTTGGATTATTAGGATTACATTTCTCTCAAAATACTCTTTGGATAGCATTTCTTTTGTTTTATATATACACAAATACATATGAAACTATATGTATAAATTTTTGATCTAATTACTTTTTAGATAACATCATGAGTTAACCAAACCTTTTTGTGTAAGACTAAATGCATGAATAAAATTATAAAAATTTCATTATCGTAGTGAAGAGAGCTTCCGCATTGCAGGCAATCAGCAAATATTTGAAAACAATACATATTATATATTGAAGTAAAAATTCTATGCAGAGTATTTTTTCCAAGGCGTTGACAGGTGTCTCGCCATTCTCCAATCATCCAACTAATTATTTCTGCAGACTATGAAAAAAGGTAAATAAGGCAAGCAACAATCAACATTTTACCGCAGAAGTTTACAGGAATAACGAGATTAAATAGGTAAATAATTATATATCGAGAGGGATTTGAATTTTGTTATCATTTCGATCCAGATCTAAATATTTGCCAAAATGTGTTATTTTATATGGGATTAGATAGGATGTTTCTTTAAAAATTAATTTTCAAAAATCCTCTCGGTGAAATTATGATGATGGAATTATAAAATTCATCAAGCGTTAAAAATAAATGAAATAAAATTAAAACACCGGAGGAAAACAAAATTTTATATAAAACTTGACAATATTACCAATAAACATTATTACTTTCCTCAACCAACATTAATACCATCAGAAACAAACATTTTTCCAACAAATTTTTGGTTATAAAGATATTAATAAAACAATAAAATTTAAAATTTGCATTTTAAAGTTGGTTGCTATTTTTGTATTTTATATTAATAATTTTTAAATTAAAGATATCCCAACTTAATTCTTCAGTTTTTTTATTTAATTATTCATACAATTTGCAGCATTTTAATTTGAAATAATGCACAGGAGAAGGAATACATATATTTTTGTTGAAAAAATATGTGTGTAAAATTTGAACCATAACGAAATTTCTATCTCAGAAAAAAGATACAACGCATTAAATCAATAGAAAAACTTAAAAATTCGTAAAAAGGTTTTTACGCCTCAAAATGCGGCTAAGATTTACGATAGTACTTGAAAACTCTTAGAAAAATCAACATGATGCTTACATTACTTTTTTTAAAAGATTAAAAATATAATACTGTCAGTAATTTACTACAAATATTTCATTTTCCGAATATCGCTTTAGAATCTGGTTGTTTAATCTTTCATTTTAGTTTTTATTTCAAAGGTTGTGTAGTCATTTTGAGCAACACTGACGATAGATCAAGACAAAAAATTTGCGGATATAAGACTGTATTGAATAATGCTTATAGAAAAATAATCATTTGCATTTTATAAATATTTTTCTTGTGATAATTTTTTGGATATATTTGGCTTAAAAATGATGCAAAATGTTGAAACCTGGCTTAATATAATAAATAACTAATATTCGAAAAAAAATGAAAAAAAAGTTCCTAACAGCATATTGAGAGAATTCAATGTATAGCGTCTAAAACTGGTAGCACCCCAATTCAAGGTGTGTTCCGTAGATTGCTAATAGATAACAGATTTTCGTAGTATTAGAGCTTATATTTCTTGAAAGAAAAGAGTAAAGTATCATAGCTGAATGATTCGTAGCAACTTTTGTGAAATATACATAGTTAGTGAAGTATTGCTTCGCTTTTCCGAAATATTAAGCCAATATGAAATAGTTAAAATTTATGAAACTGAACCTTCAATATATGTAATGATATGGAAACATTAGGAATGGCATTTGTATCTTATTATATAAATTAGAAATCAAATATTTACTTTCAGACAAAATTTGTTCATTCATTTTTCCTCACCCCTTCTACTACGACTTCTAATTATGACAGCTGCTTTTTGATTATATCTGAGGACCATTTTCCAATTCCTAGTTGAAAAATTTAGAAGTTCCAACAAAACAATTTGAATTTCTTTACATGGCAACTTCTTAGAATTTTTTTTGTTATAGTGTAGAATACCATAAAACAATTAACTGTATTAATCGTGTTAGTCTGCCAAAACCTTTAAAATCAAGAGCTTATTTCAAGATATCTTCTTAAAATTATTAATTTTTTTTAATTTAAGTTAATTTTATGAAGTCTGTAATTATTTATTCCTTTCAAGTGTCCATTAATATTTTTCAAACTGATGCTTTATCTGCTTTAAATTATTAACTTATCTAATATTATAATTAATTTTTCGCATTTATTGAAATATTTACCTAACAGATGTGCATTTTGTATCATGAAAGACTATAATTGTTATATCTGTAGTAGCGTTTCTAGTTATTTCAGTTAATTTTCAAAAATGCGTAATTATTTTAACTTTTTATCAGATTTATAGAAACTTAATCATATCAAATGAGACTTAATTGACAGACGATTTTATTTCTTGAATTTCAAAACAAAATTAACACAAAAAAAATCACAAAATATTAAGAACGGGAGCAGATTTGAAACAACGTTATTGCAAATGTATATGTTTATGAAACATTTCAAATCACACAATAGATTAGGATCATCAAAATTACATCAGAAAAGTGCAAAACACCTCTGATGCATCGTCGCCGATTCTCCCGATTCCAAATGAAAGACAAGCCCCCCCCCCCCCCTCCCTCGCATCGCAATGGAATAAAAAAAAATCGGATGTTACTTTCCATTTCTTGCAGTCCTCCGCATCATAGGATGCTCGTTGGAGCGAACTATTTTATTCCGCTTTCCTCCCTTCAGCATCATCTTGACGTAGGGCGGCAGCTCGGAAAATTGCCGTCACTGCCGATTCTTTTTTTCACATTGAGTCAGCAAACAACCATATCAGTGACCGGCGGGAAGAGATCTGAAATACTGTGATGTTTGATGTATTTTTGTATGGATAAATTCCTTTGAAAAGAAACATGCTCTTCATTACTGCTCTGTTTGCAGTAAACAACGGACGGAAGAGAACAAAGAACAGATATGAAAGGAGGTTAAACAACAAACACATATCTGCTCTAATATCTGTCCGATTATGATATATATATATTATATATATATATATATATATATATATATATATATATATATATATATTGGATTCTGATGATACACACACACACATATATATATATATATATATATATATATATATAGAGAGAGAGAGAGAGAGAGAGAGAGAGATGTGTGTGTGTGCGTGTCACGGTAAATTCAATAAACTGGCAACTGTGAATGATTATCAGTGATTATTCATTATCACCGGCAATTACATAATTACATATAACCACCAAATTAATCACATTTGCCGTAACATACAGACATACGGACGCAAGCACGCACATGCAACATATATAATATAAATATAGATATATTAGATATGTGTGGCTAACATATTTATATATATATATACATGCGTATATAATATATCTATATAGATATATTAGATAGACTTTCCCGTTGCATAACATCCAAGAGAAAAAATTAGCTTTAAACTCAACTGTCGCTACCACCTGATAAGACATGGGCATGTCACGCAACACCAAACAAACATAAAATTCAGTGCAATTTAAAGAAAGACGGTTACTTCGCTCAACAGAAGACACTTCTTCCATAAGTGTGGACATTCTTTCTGTGATATTCGTTAACCGAATATTTCTTTCCTCTACATTTTCATTATTGTGCAACAAACGAAACGTTTTGACATTTAACATGCTCCGGTCAAAATTGGATTCCCTCTTTGGGGCATAATGAGCTTTGAATCGCTGTTTAAAATCAGATGTAAACAAAGAAATGTACCGCATGTACATATCACAGTTCTTGTGATTTGAGCATGCGCAGTTTGAGGTTTTCGCACATGCGCGGATAAGTGCAGAGCATAAATACTGCTGTTTTACGATTGTGCGAATCGTAGTAGGAAAATAATTAGGATGGCAATTATAAAACTCCGTAATTTATTTTGATAAGACTTAAATATAATAAAACCTTCTCCAATAAATGTCCTACAAAATGGTACAAATATCTCCAATATCAGTTAAGTATTTCTCCAGTTTTTCTCTTCCAAACATACAGAAGCTTTCAGGATACTTCATTTTGTTCTATATTATATATTTATATATGATTTTTATGATACACATCCACATATATAAATAAATTACAGTAAATGTAATAAGATAATGATTATGTATAATTAATAGAAATTATGTATAATGACAAGACATTATACATAATCACTAAATTAATCCTATTTAGCATAACATATATTATACATCTATCATAAGTCATTGTAAGTTTTTGGATATTCAAAAGAGAGAAAACAGGCATATTTTAATATTTCAGAAAGTTATTGGCATTAACTTTTGATAATGGTGTTAATCCTATGTAAGCTAACTTATCTAACCAGTCCAATAAATCACGAATAAAGAAAAGAAGAAGAAAAAAAAGATATCTGTAGAGTAAAGGAATTCTTGAGGATTTGTTGTAGAGTTTTGGTTTAGTCTCTATAACTAAATTCAGGTTATTTTCTTGAAAGACTTTAGAAAGTATAATTCATATTTGCATTTTATTTGGAGGAAAGCCGGAAAACTTACAAGATATCAGCTAAATCTGGAGAACAATATGGTGTACAAACACACAGCGATATTTTAGATTTTCAATATTGCACCTTAAGAGAGCTATGAGATAGAGTAAGAAACCTTCCACTTGCCACGATTCATCCTTCGAACTGTGTAAGTAAAAAGTAACAGAATTACAGTGAATTTATCACATCAAGAATAATTCAAGTGCAAGTTCCGTCATGCTTATTTGCGATGGAAACGAGTATATGTAAACGTGAAGCCCGTAAATTTCTTCATACAGTTCATGTTAGCATTAAATCACTAGACTGTTAATAAGCTCCATAATCTACGGTTGTCTTCAAGAACAAATCACTTATCGATTTTTTTTGTTGTTATTAGTTGTTTGAAAAACAGTGCATTCTAAAATTATATCTTAAAATTTTTTTGGATTTTGAATTTTTTTAAAATATATGCTCTTTGTATAACATTTTGTAGCATATTATAAAGGCAAAACTGGTAAATTTCTATTGGAAAGGGTTTTGACGATAATTTGGAAGATCGAAACTTAATACGAAAAGGCATCAAAATTATTTCAACTTTAATTATTTGATTTGGTTTTCTCAATTATTTTAAATTATGATTACTCAAAATTAACCAATAATTTATTAGTGAGACGAATATAATCGCTGTTTAAAATTTATCATTAAATAAGTATAAAAAACCCAGTTCAAATATATAATTTTTCTTAAACATCTTTTTTTATTATTTTGTTAACACTGTAATAAACAATTATATTTATTATATTTCTCAATACATAAGTTGAAAGAACTAGCATTAAATGAGACAAACATAATCGCAGTGGTTCGTTTAGGGATATCAGCATTTCTCCTGCATCAAATTCCATTTTTGCTGAGACAAAATACATCTGAATTTTCTCTCGAACAAAAATAACTAAGAAAAAAAATAATACCGCAAGAGATATTACAGACTCACAAACGGGCCACAAAACCTGTAATCAAGGTTGGAATAACACTGTTCCGACCACACTCCGTAATTTCACAATGCAGAATGCAAAAGCAACAACAAAAAGTCATTGCTTTTTTTCTTTTCTTCTCGTTTCTGTACATGTAAGGTTTAATAAGATAAACATCGGTGAAGAAAAGACTCGAACCGCACGCCGTAATAAAATTAAAGCGAGTGTGCTAGCAGCAGATGCGAAATTTCTTTGCCAAGCTTTTTCATTTGGCGTGCTGCTAAATTTGGCTTCCGAATACGCTGGTGCAAAACGGAACCATCCTCCATATCAAGGTTTCTTTGAAACACCCAGGAGGAAATGTAATTGGTTTATGGAAAAGTTTCATGGTTTGCTTTTCTTCGGTGGAATAGACCGGTTTCTCTTATTTTGTCAACACGTACTGCCACGTAATTGCATTCTGTGATTTTTCCAAATTTTTGGTAAGAAACGCATGTTTAATGGAAGCCAAAGCAAAAGATAAATTGATTTTGTTTAAGCGGAGGGCGGATGCTATTGGGCAATTTTATGACAATTTATGTATAATGTATAAAAATATAAATAGTCAAAAGCCTTTAATTTTTAAAAAAATAAAATGTATCATTTAAAAAATTAATAGATATTTGATATTTTAAAACATTCCAAGTGACTAAATTATTACATCTTAAAATTATTTTTTTACTTATTATACCATATAAATTCATTTGGATCAAAATTGTGCATAAATCTGTAATTCCAACAAAATGTTAATATTTTAAAAATATTTTTATGCACAAGCACTCAATTTTCTTAAGAATATTATGATTTTTTTAATTAAAATTTTTAACTGTCTAAAAAAAACCTGGAAGCATAAAATACATACACATATTTCTTTTAATGCTTAACAAAAATTTTCATTATAAATTTTGTTTAATTTCCACAAAAATTAAATTACCTGGTCCATTTCAAAGATATTTCAATCTAATTAAAAAATCGTTTTGAGATAATTAAAACTTATTAGGTCCTTTACAAATGTAAAGCACATTCTTAATATTGTAAAAAAATTCTCAAAACGCTTCAAACATTCAATTTATTGAACAGTACATTTATATTCAGCCAACATAGCATTGCAAAACATGTATTTGGTGATGAAACAATAAAAAGAAATTTTCATATTTTCGTTCATTTTTGCTTATTTTAAAGATCACTGTCGCCTTAAAGAAGATGTTATATGGATGTACTGTTCGTTTCATTATCCTAGAACTATCATCTTTCGACGACTCTATCTCACAAAGGAGTTAGACCCTGGAGATAGCGCTTTTCCGGAATTCTTCATCATTCTTTGACCTTGATTTCCATCCTATTAGATACTTTTTCGCTCAATTTTTTTACTTGTATGTGAGTGTCATGTCATCTCTAAAGGTATTATTTTATTTCAAAATGTATGTATATTATTTCCGAGAATAAACTTTTTATACTTTATTGTTAAATGTAAGCATTTCCTCTTTTCAACTTTCCTCTCACTCTTATTATGAGCAGTTAAACCCATTTCAACGCATGCGCAAAAGAACGGAAGGTTTTTAGAATCCATTGGCAAAAGATAGTTACCGATTTCTTCTTCTTCTTCCAGGAATAATATTCTTTAGTTGTCAGCGTAACAAATCATAAACTGAATAACGAGGTGAAATTGTGCGTGTCTAGTGAATTATCGAGTATAAAAATGAAACAAATGTGATTCCTTGTAATTATATTTTCGGCGTTTGATATCAATAAAAATCATATAAGGAGAAAAGAATTCTAAAGCAAATGTAATATATTAGAAAATAAGAAGATGAAAAAGTGATAAAGGCGCATACATACATTGAAGTAAAGTAAAATGCATTGGATTAAAGTTCCAATTCAACACGGAAATACTTTAAATATTTTCCCTTATGTTAGATTAGTTTAGTTATATTAAAGGCCAATTTTTAAAGCAAAACTAGGGCTATTTTGGGACGGACCGTGTAATTTTGAACCTCGGTCAGATAACGTGGACGACACCTGAGTTGGCACACCCTTCTACAAACTTCCGCACCATACCTGCTGGAAGACGTTCGGCTTTGATAGATTTAACATGCACCAGACCCGTTTACACGACGATTCTTTGGTGGAATCAGGTCTCGAACCTGAAACACTCCGGATCCGAAGCCGAGGCTTTACCACCAAACCGTTTTTTCATTTCTTTATAAATCACTATTAGTAGTATTAAAGTTTATTTTGTAGCATTATAGACCAATGAGCAGTTAATTTACTAATTCTAATTCACTAATTATTCTGGATCTATTCGTGTTGTAATGATAATCCTTGTCCGCAGCGTTAAACCCGAGTTTAAAATTAGGTCGATTATGCATATTTCATTAAAATCATCTAACTTATTTTCAAAAACTTTTAATTTAAGCTAATTTTATCAATATTAATTGTTAAACATACAATTTTTTTTTGAATTTTTAAACATTATGTCTCGAAAATAATATTTATCTATTCATAACTCCAGAATGCCTGTGTATTTCCGTTGTCTTGAAAGTTATGCAGAAAAGATTTTTTGCTTGCTTGGCAGTCAAGAAAAGTAGACGTTCACAAGGAGTGTGAGCTGACAGTAGCTCTAGAGTAAAAACAGAGCACATTTATTCTAACGATCACTCAGAAATCCAGCAGTTTCTTGTGAAATCAGTAGTTTTTGAAGGAAATAATTTTTATTGTTTTTAAGAAATTTTCGTAACCATGATACGGAATTGCTTATCGGAGATTCTCTAAAAATGAGGAGTAGATCGATGTGAATAAATGGATAACTAGTCAAGAAAACTGTTTTTTTTCCTTCCTAGCGTAGAATCTGCACATGGTAGGTGCTCACGAACAGTGCAGAAATACTTCGTAAGGAAATGTCCGCCATATTTGACAATTTCATTTAAATAAAAGACAAAAAAAAACAAGTGTATGCAATTCTTATTTCATCTTGTTTGATAACAGAGGTAAACATAAACAAAAAAAAATTATTTTTAGCGCAAATTTAACTTAATACTGTGACGTATTTACCTTATTTTTGCGTTTTAAAATAACAGATAAATCGTTTTTCTCATATATCTCCAATTATGTTGAACCAAGCTATCTAAAATGCTATAATTGGGAAATTCTCATTATGCATAATTTGTTCAAAGACAAACAATTAATGGCTACAGTTGGAAAATTTGAAATTTATACAAAAATAGATGTTCCGTCATGTGAATTCATTTTACATATTTTCAATGATCAGAAGATACCAAATAAATTGGCATTTTTACCTTGAATTTTATTTTTATATATTACAGATAATAACAGGTACCCGGATACTTTTTGACATACTGCACACTAAAGAAAACTGCTTCCAAGCATCTTGTGAATAACTGTCAAAATACTTTCATCTATGAATTATCATATCTTCTAATCATTAAAATATATTTTTTTTCATTTAAAAAAACAGAATTGTTGTATTTTGTCTTAGCGGAGCTTGAGATGCGAACTTGAGCAAAAGGCTTAAATTTATTTATTTTAATCATATTCACCTTCCAATTTGAAACAATATACAGGCAGTTTTCATGCGGAAATTTGTGATTTTAAACCATTGTCAGATAACGAGGATGACAACTGAGAAGACACTACTTCTCTAAACTTTCACACCACATCCGTTGGATTGTCAATATTTCGGATTTAAAGTATATCAAATTCGCATACATGCCAGATCATTAGTGGAAATTGAGTCCATAAAAGTACTTTCCACTGAGTCCATAAAAGGTTTAAGAGAATTAAAGGCTAAAAATAGCCCACATTGTAAGTTTGCTTTTTATAAATCTTTTATTCTATCTTTTCACTTCAGAATATGCACTTTCAGAATATACCTTAATAATGTAACAAAAATGATGCAACATCAAATAACTCATTAAATAATATTACTATCCATTGATAAAAATACCGTCATGCCCAATATCTCTCTAGAATATGAGACTCTACTATCATCAATTAATGTTCCTCCCATGTAGCAGTCAACTACAAATCAACCACCAGCAGTTGAAGCAAGAACGGGGAGGAAAAAATGAAACCGAATCGCAAAAAATACATCAGAACTCTCCATCCCATACGATCAGTTACTTTTCTGCCAGAGAAACAAAAAACTATGAAGCATATCGGATTTGCTGCATCGCACATTCGTATCATTAATCACTTGATCAAAGGTGAAACATAATGGAAAGAAAATGAAACAAAAGAAAAGAAGTCCGGGATGAAAGCGACGCGCTCAAATCTGTATATACCGTGGTTTCTATCGCAGTTAATCATGACGGAACTTGTACATGAGGCCTGAATTAGACTTGATGGGATAGATTGGCTGCAATTCTCTTACTTTTTTTTATCTGCACAGATCGAGTGATGATTCGTGGTATGCGAAAGGTTTCTACCTCTATCTGCGAAAGAATAGCTTGGATATTTCCGGGAAGAATGGACCGAAAAGAAAGGGAGAAAAATCATTTTTGATCGGCTGGTATTAGCTGTGTCGTACGGACAATGGAATTTGGTATGTGGGTTTGTTCTCAAGCAATATACAGAGCTTATGAGAAAAAGTTATAGGAGAATATATAGGGGTGAATAGTTGTACCGAAAATTTTAATAATAAAAGCTTAAGAATGTTAGTTATTTTCTGATGGATATTGAGATCTCTAAAGATTGGAAGAAATGCTCTCTATGTGAAAGATGATGCAAGGATACAGATATATAAACATATTAACGCTTTCTTCATGAGACTTTTTGTACTAAATTGCTAAAAATTTAATATCCAAAGAAAATGATTATTTATAATCGTACTTATATCATCACAAATGGTATTAAAATATTTGTTTTAAGAACAAAGAAATTTGTCTCTTGGAAATATGAAAATGGTAAGAAATTTATATTCAACATACTTTTAATATTTTGAAACATTTTATCTATAAAAGCTATCCGCCTTTGGGGACTAGTTTCTTCAACAAGATTATTGGATTTTTAGGTTGTTTATTAATAATATAGGATACATTAAATAAAATCATTTCACCTTATAATTTGATACGACTAAGTTGCATAAATTCAATTAAAACAGTTTACTGCAAATTATAAAGTGCATAATATTACGAAATGAATTTGGAAGTGAGTATCCTAATACGGAATGGATGATTAGAAAAAGGGCTTGCTTGTAGTTTTGGTGGAGTGTTGGAATTCCATTCTAGCATTTAAAAACATCCAGGTAACATAAAAAAAATGATTTAAAAATTATTACAGTTAAATGAAAAATTGTTCGCATATGAAATTTATATAATTGAAAAGATATTTTTATAAGTCTTAAGATGATACAAAAAGCATTTTTTATAACATAACTGTTTTGGAAGATATAATTATCGATTTCAGTATGCAAGTCATAGCGATTATGTATAGACTTAAGACTAATATGCGGGGGCCAAAACTGAACAATATTTGAGCAATTTCTCGACAAATATTATCCTGACCATTTTTGATTGCAGCTTGAAAAGCCGTTTGCAAGCATTTCTAGTATACACCTAGGATTGCAGACTTTTTAGAGAATTTTTAGACGAGTGGCGCAATTTTGGTGTGCTTGGCGAGAAACCATAGATTAATCTTAAGTCTTACCACGATTACTTATCTGACAACAGCCTACTTTGCGCTTGGTTGAACTTTTTGTTTGAAGTCCATTGCTTGATTTCTCTTATATCTTCTTTACTCTGACTGAATGTCCTCTTTGGTGACAAGACGAACTATCCTCAGAGCACTTGTAATAATATTTTGCAACTCAATTAATTATCTAAGCGAAGCATTTAATTCAGTACAGCTGTAAAATTGCTCGGAACAGCTTGGTATACAGTCATTTTCGTCAAAAAATTGTTTATCGCCAAAGTTTAATGAAGTAGCAAAATGTGGCGCGAACAGCAGCAACAGCGTAACGGTATCAAAAGCGTCATCGAAAAATTGCCAACCTCGCAAGGCGCCAAATGATTGCATTTCAAAGCTTAGTCAAATGTCCAATAAATAAAGTAATCTGAAATTTGTATGTCGCTTTGCTTATATTTTACTGTTGCCATTCAACAATTAATAATAAGCTCGATTTCTGTTCCACGTACGTTAGTGTTTTATATAGAGAGATAATTGACGAAGCAGTTTCTTTAAAATCAAAATCTATTGCTGACAATTCATCCATAAATTTTAAAAAGCAGAATCATGAATTCTAGCAGAGAAAATTCAAAGGAAAGTCAGTTGAAAAATGTTAACTAATTAATGACACAAATAAATGGAACGCAAAATTGGAAGGATACTGAAAATGAAATATGTTCGATTCAGCATAATGTATACATTTTTATATATATGCGCATATATATTAGCCGAAGTTTTATGGTTTATTATTCATTATTCTAAATTCTGCTTTTTAAGTTATTTTTCACATTCACCGAATCGGATGAAAGTGCAAAATTACCCTGGAGCATCTTTTACCTATTATTAGGCCAAGGCAGGCTACATTAAGCTACTTTATTTTGTTTCGCTCTTTCTTTTGAATTGAAATTCAAAAGTATTTTTGGCGTGAATGAATGTAAAGCAACTCTTCATTTTATCTGATAAAAAATAAGACCCAGAAAACTTTTTCTTTTCACGTAAAGAAATAATTAATTTCACTGATTTTAAAGCTAGCGAAAGTATAATTCAGTGTGGAAAATGGACAGAAAAGCGGAAAATTGTGTAATGATTATTAAACATATGTAATCTTATTTTTTCTCGTAAAGCTACACAATTAAATCCATAAAACTATTTTTATGAAGTTTACTTTGCAATTCTATCTCCAGATTATTTCAGTTTCTAACGAAACAAAAATCGCTTCTCAGTTATGGTATTGATGAGGATCTAGAAATTACTTATTAAATCATATGTGTGATTTAAAATTGATTCGAAACATTAGGCATTAACATTAATTCTCCCAAATAGTGTTTGAAAGCATAGCGAAAGATTGATATCTAGAAACAAAATAAAGAATTGTCTTACTTATAGAGGTGTGCATCAAAAGAAATTATAATTCTCATTCAGATGAAAATGAACTTTCATTATACAGTTTATTAATATAAATAAAATTATAATTTTATCCTATTATAATATAGCCCCTTATTAGCTTAGTTATATTAACGTCCCATTTTAAAGCAAGCTAGGGCTATATCGGACCTCGTAATTGTGAACCGTGGTGAGATGACGAGGACGTCACTTGAGCTAGCCTCCCCCTCTCAAACTTCCACACCATACCAGAGGGAGTGCATTTGGCCCCGACGGATTTAATGTGCACGAGATCTACTTTCAATACGATTTTTCAGTGGAATCGGGTCTTGAACCTGAAAACCCCCGGTTCCGAAGCCAAGATTATACCACCAGGTCATAACTTCTTTTTATCTTCACCCTTTAAATGCTGAACGAAAGTATTTTATCTTTGCGATGAATGCTAGGACAGTTTGACGAATTTGCTGTGATTTGGGAAGAAGCTCGTAAAAATATAAATAAAATTCGTTAAGAAATTCAAAAACAATACGAAACAATGGAAGAATAAATTAATACCAATCTTATTTTAATACTTTTTGAAAAGTAAAGTGCCCTAGCAAACGTAACGATATATCGTCATTTGGCATTTTTTGCAAGTATGGTGAAAGAACGATATGTCATCGATCGGCACTAAAAGGGTTAATGAATAATTCAGAATGAAAAAAAAAGAGATATAAAGAGTATAAATTGTTTACAATTCAAGTTCCAACAGATTAATTATAACTGATTTATAGACTAATAACTCACTAAGGGTTTGTTGTCATATCGGAATGAACAATATTCAAGAGGATTTTCAAATTTATTTCAAAGTTCGTTTAATTTATTCAGAAGTTGGTTCAATTGCTCTTTATTGCTTTTATTATAACTAAAGCGGACAGCACTTCACTCTTTCTCCAAGATCTGCATAATTCTCCCGAGTAGAGACGTCAGTTAAATGCAAAGTCAAAAATTGCTGCAAAGGCATAGTTTTGCTTTCTTGACATTGCATTTTAACAATAAAGAAAATATCCAAATATCAATAAAAATTAAAAACAAATATTATCTTGTAAGACTTTAAATTCTTTTTTAAACATTATCAAACATTGTGCTAATGCATTATTTTTATCAGGCTATTTTTATTTTTGTAAAGAAAAGGTTCATGAATTACTATTATTTACCTAACAAAAAAAAATCTTAGCTTACAATTTAAATCCTATTTTTTCATTTTAAGTGAAAGCATTTACACTTTCTGAATTTGAAAAATACATATTGGTCATCTAATCTTTAATATTTTCTTTTTTTCATACCATTACAATGAAAATTTTGTATTTTCATTATATCTTCTAATAAAGTTTATTGTGTCATAAAAATTCGTCTATCTATTTATATATAGATAAAAAGCTGCACTGATTGCAGCACAAAAATATCCTTTTTCAGAAAGTGAAATTCCTTTTTCTCCTCTAAGCCACATCAATATATTGTAAAAGCAACATATAAGAAATTTAAGGATATTTAAAGATTTGAATAACTTGTATGCTCTACAATCATGATTTCAATGAAGCCTTTGACAAATATAGCTGTCTACAATTTTCATATTAAAATCCTTATCATAAAATTTCTAACATTTTTCAATTAATGATTATTTTGTGAAACTTTATTTGCAATCTTTTGGTTTTAAATATACCAAATAATAACAATTATGTATATCGCTAGTTAGTTTTCCAAAAGAACAGCACAAATAAATGTTACAATTTGATTACTATTTCATCATAAGAACCTTTCCTAGGAATCCTATAGTAGTTGACATAGTATATTTCTAAATTCAAAACGCCACTTTCTGGTAATGCATGATACTAATACAATTACGGTTCTTTGTATTAGTGATAAAACTAGTTAATATTTTATACGAATTATAAAAATTAACTGCATTAAATCAATTACTATTCTATTATATGTAGTAGTTTTAGTATTTTTATGAACATTCTTTAGACACAATAGTTAGGAAATCCTGACCTCTTTTTACTCTATAAAATATTTAAGCCATAACAAAATTATTCCCAACCAATAAGATTTGCTCCTGCATAAGACTTTTATCCCATATGGCTCTATGAATCTTGTAATTATGTTTAAGGACTAGTTCAATTTCATGTAACTAAGTTTTAAATTTACTCATAAATCTGATGTAATAGAAATAACATTTTTTGTAAAGAATCCTTAGTTTGTATATGCGAAGGAATATAATAAATGAGCATAATAAAGATTAGACGTGGAAGAGAATTTAAATGTGAAATTTTATTTATTAGGTTTATTATTGACACCTAGGACTCTCTTATCATACATCTTAATTTGGTTTAGTTATATTAAAGTCCCGTTTAAAGCAACACTAGGGCTTTTTGGGAAGGATCAGAACCGCAGTCAGATGACTAGGTCGATGCCTGGCATCCCCTCTCCAAACGTTCACACCATACTGACAGGAGGATCTTTGACCTCGACGTATTTAACGCGCATCAGACCTTTTTACACGACGTTTCTGAGGTAGCATCGGGTCTTGCACCTGAAACTCTCCGGTTCCGAGGCCGAGACATTATCACTAGGCTACCGCTGCCGATATTTCATCTTAAAGATGAAATACTATATTGCAATTCAATATGTTTTAAATTTTAAACTTATATTCATTTAAATACAAACTTTTTACTATGATGATCATTTTTTTCCATATTTTTTTTTATAAATTTGATCTCAAATTTATTTCATAAAGGCTCATTTCATCTAAAACAATTCAAATCAAACCGCAATTCAACCAAAATATATAATATATTACAGTTGATACTCAATTAATAAATCATAGAATAAAATTCTGATAGATTTAACGCGACTGCGAGAAAAAAGAAGACCATGTTATCACTTTGGAATGATGTCCAAGCCATAGAACGTCAGAAGAGCTCTCCATTTTATTTATTGCACTGTAAATACATCACAAAAATTGTGAAATATCTCAGATGAGTTGAAGCGTTTCAAAATATTGCCGTTTTGGAGAAGTTTTCTACGGATAACCACTTAAGGGAAAAGAAACACTAGACCCAAAACACTTGACGCAAACTCTAAAAAATAAAGTGCCAGAAAACTATGATGTGTGTAGCAGGAAGGAAAAAAAGAGAGTTAGGGATCTCCAGAAATGGTATATTTAAACCGCCTGAGGTATGAAGATTGAAGAGGTATGGGTGTGTGTGTATATATATATAAAAACTGGAAGCGAAAAAAAAAAAAAAAGGAAGCAAAAAAGTTGAAAGTCAGCGGGATAGATTTTTCAGCGGCCAGCAACCAGCCGTATCGATTAAGTCGATGTATCGGAAAAAGAATCGTTTTGGGGCGGTCATCGATTACTACTTCTAAGCCATAGGATTTCAGCGGAAACCGCAGCGGAACTGTCACAACTGACATTCAATGTAAAATGAAAAAAAAAAAAACCTTATGCAAATTTGTGAACCTGGAAACAATCAAATTATAGTTTGAAGATCGATTTATTGAGAAAGAGTATTTTAATTAAAAGCAAACGATTATTGAAGCTCTTTCTGGGCCTCTTGGCACTAATCTCTACTCGAGTGCTATAAGAATTTCCCTCCGGCCAATCTGTTGTGTTATTCCTTTTTTTATGGAAATAATTTTATAGGTGAGTACTATTGATTTTGTGACGTATTTTTAGATAAAGCAGGTAACTGCTTTTTCTATTTATCTTATTTTCTTTAGAAATGAATAATTTGTTTAACTTACTACTTGAGTTGAAGAGAATTTTTTCTCTCATTTTTTTAAGTATGTGAATATAAGGTGAAATATCCATTCATCTTATTTTCTTTAGAGATGAATACTTTGTTTAACATACTTTGGAGGTGTCGGTATACTTTTCTTCATTTTTTAGGTATTTGAATTTATCTTATTTCTTTTTAAATATATCCATTCAGCTTATTTCTTTTTAAATATATTCAGTCATCTTATTTTCTTTAGAGATGAGTAGTTTATTTAACATACTAAGATGGTATAGGTATTTTTTTTTTCATTTTAACATTTGAATATAAGGTGAAATAGCATGTTAATAAGATTTACGCTTTCCCATGTTATAAAATAAAATAACTCTGCCATTGATTATTTTATTATATATTTTTATTGAATTATTGAAAATATTGTATTTTTAATGCAAGTAACGAGGAAAAAACAGTAACCTCGGAGAGCTAATTGTTTTAACTCAGTACAGTTACTAGAGGATATGGAAATCTAATACATCGGCAAATGAGGTATAGTTCTGTCGTGGCTTGTCGGCTCTGATATTATTAATACTGAAAAATATCTATCAAAAGATTTCAGTTTAAAAATGGCCATTTTACTATCAAGCAAAATAGCTATTTAGTTTAAGATTTTTAATTTCTAGGCTAGATATGAAGTTTGTTACATTTTAAAAATATAAATTAACCAGTGTATGATATAAATTTCTTGCATTGTTGCAGCAGAATATTATATTAATGGCAAAATTATGTTTTCACATTTAAGAATATAACAATCCCCCCCCCCCTCCACACAGACATATACATACAAACTTTTATACCCATACATTTCTATATCTCCCCGTGCTTGTACATGTTCAAATAAAATGTGGAATGAATGATCTTCATTGTTTTTACATATTATAATTGATATTAACACCTCCTCATGAAAATATTCAAATGATTAACAATTTTAGAAAAATATTCAATCATATTTTTTTTTCTCCAAAAATGATCTTGAACAAAATGGCTACAGATTTAAATCAAAAATATTTCTTTCCAGACAGGAAGAATCGAAGCCAAAATTCATAATCGGCCAATGAGAAATTCAAACAAATAATAGGAAAAGGAAGGTGAGAATGAAGAAAAGAAGTAACTAGTTTGCCTCTTTCACTCGAATGCTGATCTGATTGCAGCTCCAGTGACTCTGAGTCTCCTAACAATTAATCGATTTCATGCGCAATAGTCTTTTATAAGCTACTTACAGATCTCTTGCTTATTGATTCATTTCTTGCTTTATTGAATGCCTGTACTGAAAGCGTGTAAAAGCAAACGTTATATGAAATTCCCAGAAAGGAAAAATACAACAAATTAAATTAAAAAGAAAATTCATTAAAAAAAATTTCGAGCAGTGTTACAGCTTTTTATTCTGAAAAAATTCTGTCTTATTTAAATAAGCAATGAATTTTGAATTCGTATTAATATTTTATTTATAAAAAAAATATCTAAATATACACAACAAACCCGGAATTTGAGTTTAGACAGACGTAAATTATGAATTTGAAGCAAATTCCAGAAAAACTTAATAATATATATAAATAATTTTTAAAATCATTCCATTTGGCCATTGAATATTAGAACTAAGCTAGGCTCGGGATCCGTTTTCTTCATTTTGAATGCAAAATAAGTAATATATGTTTCAAATGATTATATAATATATGTTTATTTAATAAATGCAATATATATAATATAATATATGCTATATATATAATATAATATATGCAATATATATAATATATGTAATATATGCTTCTTTTCGTAATTTTCTTTTACATTTTATTTCTAGTATATCCAATTTTGAAAAGGGATCGATTTTTGGGATATTTTCATCCCACAAAAACGCCCGACGCTTTTATATAAGATTTCATTCTTCTAAAAGTGCTAGAATCTTTTTTTTTTTTTTTTTTTTTTTTTGCTGATCTCAAGCCCTCAAGCTGAGAAACTTTGGGAAATAGTCAGAGTCTCGCGAACATTGCGGGTATTATATTTTTCATAAATCTTTTCCCCCAAAAATACCAGTTGATATTTTCCCCTTGACCAGACCCTGAGGAATAATTCTGACTTTTACATCTCCAAGGAGAACGATGACATCTGAATACAGTTTTTACCAAAGATTTCAGCGAACGAATTCAATCCTATTTTATTTTTACTTCTACCGCTTGTATTAATGCAACATTGATTTAAAGAATTAATTAAGATCACATAATTTTAATCAATAATTCATTCTTAAAGGTAATAAATATTGTAAATTTTAACATTGAATCCATCGGCTTTAACAATAATAATAAAAAAATTAAGTACATCTAAATTTAAAACTCCAAATCCAGAAGTTGTAGATTTTAAACTGTGGAGAAATGTTTGAGCATAAACGATAAAAAAAAAAGCAATAATACATCTTAAATTTAATAAATACTGTAAATTTTAATTTTGTGCTCATCTACTTTTCTAATAATATTCTAAGAATGTCTAAATTTGAATTTCCAAAATCAAAGAGTTGTAGTTTATAAACGACAAAGTCTTACTATTCAACTTTTAACAAAAGCTAAATGGTGAAATTGGTGGATTTTTTAAAATTTTTTAACCATGTTTGACTCATTTTAAGGACTGTATTACAGAAAGAAACTACTTGGGATAAGAATTTAATATATTTTAGCACGTATTCTCACACACAGAGAAAGATATTTAATCGATCAAATATTTTCATGAATTTCTATATAAAGAACCCTCTCAGTCCCTCCTCTTCAAAAAAAATCATATTTGAGATATTAGAATTGAAAGCTAGATACATTTTGAAAAAAAAAATCATAACAAGCGAAATGCATTAATATCAAACACAGAAGAAATATCACACAAGTACTGAGCAAGCAATAAGCAAATGCTGAAATTGCATAAAAAATGCAAACTATTTATACAAAATGAATCATTGCAACTGTTCCCAGAGAATTCAGCATAGACGGCGACAAGCGGAATTTTCTGAGAATGGAAAATTACGGTAAAGTTCAATAGGCATCAGTAGAAAAAGGTGACTCTGTTTGTCTATTGTGTCAATAAAATAACAAAAAATATAGCTAATAAATACTCAAATTTAATTTTAGCTAACTCTACACATACGAGTAGTACTGAATGGATTCTGATGTCGAATCTTGAACCCTCTACCCGGAAAATGGTCCGTTACTACTAAATTACTCTAGACGCTTGTTTCAGTTACAGTCTCTTAAGTTACAGTCTCTTATTTTCTTATTAAGGCAAGGAATTCTTAGAAGAATGATTTTCTTGTCATTCTAAGTCAATGAAGAGGAAATTTTAAAAACAAATTTTAAAAAATAAGTTAATTATGGATTATAAAACATTTATTCGTTATTGATAATATTTAAAAGTCTGCATCCTTAATATCAATAAAATAACTCGAAAATTAATTTTTCAAATTTTGTTTGGAATTTTTCTTCGGTTGAAATTATTAAAGATACAAAATAATTTCTTTAATTGATATTGTTCTTTCAGCTAAGATTAGTTGCAGATATGATTTAAAATAGAAATATATGTTTTCCTTTAAAATTTGCCAACGATACAGCGCTGCATTTGTATCCATGTCATGCTTCGAATTAATTGAAAATACAATGAAAGAAAAACATACATTTATTTTGAGTTCACCTGCACGCAAAAATGCTTTCTGAAATTTTTAAAATAAATTTTTCTACTAGAATTCGTTGATGGGAAACAGTTTACTCCTTTCCGAAATTTTCTCATTTATATTTCTGTCTCCTTCTTAAATTAAATATTGGATTGAAATGAAGTATCGTTTGCTTTACACATTAAATATATTTACAGAAAAAAAAAATTCAATGAACATTGGCGTTTATAAAATTCTGTTCGAAACTTCAAAAATGGGAGCTAAATTAGAATGAAAAACTGAACGTAATCGGCACCGAATTATCGTTTAATTAATTATTTCCTTCTTAATTGGTTTCAATGACAGATTTTTGAGTAAAAATTTTAATGCATCAATTTAGAGATTCTAAATCAGAATTTTTAAAATATAAACGTGATTAAATGCAATTGAAAAAACAAATCAAAATTATTTCACTTTTGTATCCATAGTTTACAAATGCTAAATTCTTAATTTCATAAAAAAGATTCGGCAATTCATTAAATTTAATAAATTAATTATCGTAATAATTATCGTGATTTGCATTTCTAATTAAAACAAATATTATTTTCTAAGAATTACAAATTAAAGTTAGTAAATAATTTTCTTTAAAAAATTATTTACAAAATTTTAAAAGTAAATAAAAAAAAATCAGCATGATAAATATTTTTCGGCTACAGATAATTAATAAATTTTCAAATATGTTTTACTACTTTACTTTAAATACGAGGTTTAAATACAGTTTATCTATAAAATATATCTTGTGTCACCTTAAGATTGGAACCAACTAGCAACTGTTTTTTTGAATATTATATAATTTTTATACAATTAATAAAATATGCTTAGTATATAACTTCAATACACGTAATAAAATTTATTTAATGAATAATTTCAACACATCTAATAAAATATGTTTAATACATAATTTAAATGCTTCTAGTAAGCAAAACACACATAAAAACGCTCTAGAAGGGTACATTCATTTGAAAGATTTAAATTTTTTATACATTTGTATATATAATGGAAATTTTTTAGATGCTATCGAAACACGCGTAAGTATAAAAGTATTTGCGAAAATAAAGTGAAGTATCATAAAATATTCTTAAAAATATTTTTCAAATCTATAGAATTCCAATTTTCGAGAAGATGAAAAAATTGAAACTGAGCTGAATGAAATTGGAATTGCAAAAAACGGAATCTAATTTTTTTAACTTCAATATAAAATAAATTATTTTTAATATTATGCTGCAAACTAATTGAGATGTATTTCTTGCTTATAGAAAATTTTAATATTTTGTTTAAATTTTTTAATAAATTTAAATAAATTTTAGAAATTATTTCCTTTTGAATACCTGTTATGAAGTTTTAAGTAGCTCTAGATTCTATGTATGTGCAAAATGTTTTTAATAATTAGTTCTTCATTAGGTAGCGAAATTAACAGATAATATTTAGACAATAAACATTGTTATTTAGAAAATAACTTATAGATTCAAAAATAGAAAATGGGTATATAAAGTTTAAGTGATAGTTGAACCTATATGTGAAAGTTGAACCTTTCCAAACAATTTCATAAGTCATAAAAATATTAATTAATTACGTCATATTACC
Source organism: Argiope aurantia (assembly GCA_026543865.1). Lineage (NCBI taxonomy): Eukaryota > Metazoa > Arthropoda > Arachnida > Araneae > Araneidae > Argiope > Argiope aurantia. Next base: position 77,364 of record JAPMOR010012991.1, read on the forward strand.
AACTTTAGTACTTTAAGTAATAAACAAGAATGGAATGTCGTATTACGGTGTCTCATTGAAGTCTTAAACTCCTGTATGGTGGTAATTTAAAGTTTAAGTATAGTATAAAAATATACTTTTGATCATTTAAGCGAAGGATCTTTGGTTTGAAATCATAAATTGGATTGGGTTATTATATTCACAATAATATGGATAAAACAATACTTAAAGAATACACTACTGTTACCATGGAAATGCGTTGTTTCTTTCTTTATAATGATGAAAACAATGAACATTTTATCAAATTACTTCCGATTTAGCAAAATCCATTGGATATTAAGGAATTGGATATAATTGAAAATTTTTATGTTTCCTGATTTTTGCCTTAAGAAATAACGAGTCAGTATTTTTCAGTCCATAATTATTGGCGATATAACAGAAAAATCAATAGTACAAAATATAAGTATATTATAATTATTGACATAATATATTTCAAAAATATAAATTCAAACTGAGTAAGACAAAATATACCCCAAAAAATCTTTCTAATTCTATTTGTTACAAACATTGCGATGCTAAATTTTGTACCATTAGTTATAATTTCATAATACTGCATTTAAATTTATTTAATTTTTTTTCTTTATATCTACTAAGAAAAAAGTTATTCTTAATTTTTATTATACGATTTTCGAAATTCATATGTACTCATATCATGTCACTCAGGTATATCCTTTGATGATGATGTGTCCGCGTTACATGGAAAGGGGGTGCAGTAGCTTCTGAGAGTAAAGACCTCTGAGAACCCGAGGACAGAAGTCTGACTTTTAGCTCATATGAAGAGGAAACTCACACATTCACTTGCACAACCCCTTTCTACAGGGGGAGGGGGCACATTCACACACCTCACAGATAGAACACAGAGGAACAACCATGCCCGAACCGGGATTTGAACCCGGGATGCCCAGATCACGGGAAAGATGGACTACCCCTATGCAAGGACGCCGGCGGTATATCCTTTATCAGATTTATTAATGAACAAGGTCATTCAAAGGAGTAAAAAAATTAATACTTTACTGTGGATAAATATTTTAGGCTTCCACATTAAAGTGTAAATGATGTCATTGAAAAAGATGATATTTTAATTATATAGTGTGTTATTTATAATAGCCCTAAAAGATTTTAAGATTTACAAATCATAGGAAGTTTTAGATTTAACCATGTGCACTCGGAAAAGTAAAGTAATTCGATGCAAAATTCTTCACCTAATACAAACATTGGTTTATATCTCTGAAAATTAAATATACATAATTGCTTTAAATCAGATTTCTTGAAAAATTAATCTACATATTTTTACCATTCTGTAGAAGTTTTTAACAATAAAATTAAAAAATAAAACGTGCAAATGATGCTCCGTCTTGAATGGTGAACAAGAGTCACAATCCGAGTGCAAAGGGTTAATATATAAGATTTATATACTGCACTTTTTATACTGTTTATATACTGTTCATTTTTTCTTTCTATTAGATATTTTTCTTCAAAATGGAGGATCTCTACTGAAATTAATTTATTAAAATTCTTAGTTTGATACATGTTTTATTAAATCAGTTTCTTCATTCTTAGGAAATATGAGTATACGGAATGAATGTGCTAACTGCTAATAGGTTTCAGATATATAGATTTCACACCTTCTAGCATTAATGATTATTTATTAATTTTTCATATTTTATTAAAATAATATTTAAAATAAATGCAATTTAAGTAGTAAAACAGTAAACATTTTAAGGGTTTTCTAAACTTTTGTTGGAACATTCGGACTTGTTAAAATTCAAATTCAGCAACCCTTTCTCTGAATACTGGACGAGCGGCAATCTTTATGCAGTGGGCGTTCCTCTTTTTCAGGAAGTTTTCTAGCGTTTTCGCCGTTACCCAGTGAACAGGAAGTCTCCCTGCATGAATCAGTATCTGACAGTTCGAATGCCTTTACCCCTTTTAGAATATATAGCGGATACTCATTCAAGATTTCAAGGGGTTTTTTTCCCCTATTTCTTGTGTCAGGATTTCTAAGAGTTTTCTTTTATTCCCATGCACATTTTTTTCAAAATCGATAAAAGCTTCGCTCTTTTTTCATAGGAAATGTTATTTCCGTTTTTGGAAAGTTTTTAAGGCTGTATCATGAATATTCGAGTATTTTTCTGAATGCTTTTAGGTGAGTAAATAAAAAGCACATAGAAAGATATATATATATTCCGTCAGCGCTTTGTGCAGCGAAAATTATGTTTCTTCCGATCAACTAACATTTTAAATGATCATCCAAACTTTTTATTTAATTTCTATATAATTCATTCATTTATGTAAGGATAAAGACATTGAATGTTTGCCGATTCGAAACTAATAGCTCCATTAAAAATTCGAGTTATTCAAAAATACCTTATATGAAAGTAAGTCTTTTTCTAAAATTGTATAAAGCAAAAAGATGACCATAGATTGCAATATTTAACGTTTCAATAAATAATACATCACTGATAAATACAGTATAAGTATTTTAACATATAAAAGGATGATAAGTATTAATTGATTTTTTTTAATAATTACGAAATTGAATTCAGTTTATAAGTAGGGTTATTTATAGTAGCAAAACTATTACTGCTTTCTTTTATACAACAATGGTTTAACAAAATTGCAAAATGTATTTGACATCTACAATATTCATTTTTTTTAAAAGTGAGAAAATATTTTTATTGCTTTTCTGATTAATACGCAACTGGGAATTTAATTTACGCAATTTTGAATTTAATTCTTCAAATGCATTCAAAAAAATATTTATTCACAATCATTCAGATAAAAAGATACTGATGTATTAAGCTAACACAGCAATTTCAAAAATAAAAGAAACCAATTATTATTTTTTTTAATTTTAAATTAATCAAAATATATTTGATTCTTAGAATGGTTTTTACATTTTACATTAAGATGAAAATTAGGAAAAAAAGTGTAAAAATTTTGAATAACAACCAACTCGAATCAATATATATTTCGAATTAATCATAATGCAATGTATAAAATAAATATAATTTGTCCATATTCAATTAATATATTTATAATAAAAAAGAACTAAGAAAGATTTATTAATTCTATGGGTAATCAAAATAAAAGAGGTTATTTTAAACTAAAGTCCTTAAAAAAAGGGTAAACATAAAATATTTTATTCCATTGCGGACCCGCATCAAATACCAGGTTTTCTTATATTTTATATGGGGATTCTGATATTTTTTCCTTTGGTTTGCTTTTAATAGCAGGTGAAATTATTTTGAAAAGTAAGATTTTCTCTTCAAATAGTGCAGTTGAGGCCCATAACCCTCTTAAAGTGGCATATCTAATCGAATACTTTGCTTTAATATCGTTTGCTCTAATATTCAATCAAATCATTTTTAAATGCATTTGAATATGAACCTTTAAAGAAATTTTAAATTCTTTTGAAAAAGTAGAGATTTATTCAGGGTTTGAATTAATGCATCATGGATGACTCACGTCAAATTTTTGAGTTATGGATTCACGATGCAAGTATCCGTGACTTTTAACAAGAATGACCATGACAAGAATTTGATGCGAATCATCCATATTTTATATTTTTAGGAATTTCAAACACCGCTTATATATAAAGTCTCCTTGCGGGAAAGAGAGATTTACAGCCATATTAAATGGTTACCGAATAGACACGAAATTAATGAATATTTGACCATTAATGATTTGATAATTAGACAACAAAAATGGAGGTATAAAAAAATTAAACGAATTCTAGCCTTTACTTTATTATCCGAGAACTGGAAATTCTCTAAGAAAATTCTAGACCCTGTAAGGAGACTATAAAAAACAAAGCGTTCAAAAAAAGATTAATTATTTGGATTGTTGATCGTAGTGTAAGTTCAATAACTATGCTTTCAAAGTGGTATTGCATCTTTCTAATAAGTAATTTTCTATCTATTTGTGTTATGTGTATCTACATGCAATGTTTATTGTGTTAGCTTCGACTATGTCTTTGATATCCGTGCTGGAATAAAGCTACATTTTCTATTATCCCAAACTTCTTTCACCGCAAAGATACCAGGCGATTTTTGCCAACTATATTTTCTTTTATCTCTCTTATAACGATGATGATATATACAACTACGAAATGTTGCATGTGGCTTCATGAAATCCGCTTCAATATGGAATACAAAAGAAATGTCCGCCGAGAAGACCAAAAACAAAAAATTAAATACAAACGTTACATTAAATAGTAAACTTTATTTTTCATTGTGAAGATAATTCTTTATGGTAAAAAAAAATCACTAACGGTAAATTTGCAAATAACGATAGGCAACTACAACAACTTTTTTGAAAAATACATTTTCAGGTGTTTCACTATTTTATAAAATTGTATATTCTTGAATTTATTTTCAAAGTATATTCCGGTAAAAATACCGGAATATACTTTGAAAATAAATTCAAGAATATACCAATACCATCAAGAATATACAAATACCATAATAATAACGTCAATAATTATGTGTCATAAATTATATACATATAAAACATCACTTATAACAACCTTAATAAATAATTACTTTGCGCAACTCTATTTTTTGTTTAAAACGCATATATATGTACATAATGTTATAAAGAGTTTCTGAAGAATTTTTTTCCTTTGAACTTTTTTGGTTAGATGAATGTCAAGTAAATGCATTCATTAATTTTGCATATATTTTCTGCTCACAAATCTCATTATTTTAATAAAAAGTCCAACTATCCAAAATTTCACCAAATGATTCATGACTGCAAAGACATAAACATCATAATATAAGAACCACCTGATTATGTAAAATATAATGTAAATGTTGCCATTTGAATGTTTGTCTAAGAATTAATCACGAAATATGGTTATATCAGATATGCTCATTATAAATTTAAAGAAAAAAGTCATTCAAACTCAAACATAGTAAAAGACATTTCGTACAAATGATTTCAATGACTAGCTATTGAACAGTTAAATGAATCTCAATGAGATATTTATCAATAGGAAGAGAAGAAAAAGGAGGATCCGAATGAATCTTAGAAGATCCATTCCGTCTTCTATCCATTTTCATCTTCATCATTCGTTAGATGCACAGAAATGCTACACCCCTATATTTATCAACTATGTAAATATCTGAAATGCAAAATATCTTTTCCGATAAATGATTCATTTTGAAACTGAAAGAAATTTCTTGGATTAAATCTTCCATTTTCTATTAGTGAATCTCTGAATCTCTCAATGTATCTATTGCAATCCGATTCTGTTTCATGGAATTGGAAAACAAATGGTATAAGGATATTGAAGAATGGAAAAAATGACATAGGATTTTCTCTTATTAAATCAAACTCATGTTTCGAAACATGAAATAAATGAAAACTGAGTAAAACTTTAATCGAATGAAATAATATAATTACCATTTAAAAAATAATGAATGTAATGTAATTATGTAAAAGAATTACCAATGTTTTATTTTAGGAGGGGGAGGGCATATTTTTTCTGTAACTCATAATAAACGTTAAAAAGATTTTTAATTATTAAATTAATGTCGTTACATATATATATATATATATATATATATATATATATATATATATATATATATATATACTAGCCGCCTTTGGCGACCAGCCGGTTCACCAGTATTACCGCTCGCTACAATTTTCAATTAAATATTTTAAGTAACTGATCTCTTAATAGATTCTCAAACAAAACATTTTTAATCTTCAAATTTTGATAGTCATACGAAACTTATACTGTTGTTTAGATCGTTTCGTTCAATTTACTATATATATTTTGCTAATTTGTTGCCATTTCCGGTAAAACTTCAACTTTAATTAAAAATGTAAATGACGAAATTGCAATTAATATTAAGATATTTTTTAATAAAACCAAGCGTTTTATTTTATTTATCATCTTTATTGTTATTTATTAATTATTATTATTATTGAATATGAGTATTGCAAACAGAATCGCTCGGTATTTAAGTCTTATGTTAACTACAAAATATTTTTCATAGTTTATGTAATATCTCAAACAATAATTCAACAAAAATTTCTGAGATTCAGTATAAAATTCAGTTTTTAGTTTTGCTTTCAAAAGGATTGAAATGAAAACAATAATAATATTTTGTTCCTGCTTATAAATCTATTTCAAAAATTATGAAGTCTAAATTTAATGCAGTAAGGTATCATATTCTGATAAATATTCTGGACACACCAAATTTTAAATAAATGAATGAATGTTTCTATTTTCCACGATCAACTCATACTTATTTATGAAGTTTTAAATGTTAAAAATTTAGAAAAACTCAACATTTTCATAATCTTAGGCCAATTAATCTTTAGAAAACTGTGCGCTTATTGGCGTATTTTCTTTGAAACGATCGATGAAAAATCTAAAATTATCCTTTTTTTATTGAATAGTGATATTCAAATCTTCATAAATCAGTCAGTTTAAGTGATTTGAAATTAACTCTTAAAAGTCAGTGATTTAGTTGATTGGAAATTAACTCTATGACCACCATAAAATCTGTGCTTTCTCTTGTGGTGTATGCATTCTCCTTAATATCCGATCGAATAAAACATTACATACAAAAGTACTACACAGAGCAAACACATCAAAAATGAACATAACATTTCAATAGTTGCCAAAAACAAAAGAGAGAAAAATGCAATTAATAAGCAGACGATATTTAGAAAAGTACAGATATTTAGACTGGAAAATGAAATTATATGAAATTAAAAACACGCGCAGACGATATTTACAAAAAAAAATATTCAAACCTGAAAAGAAAAATATATGAGTTATTCCATCAATAAATGCCATAAGTTTGTTTACATCTTCATTATTTTATGAGTCATTAAATATCAAAATGGATCCGGGACTGAATAAACATCCTGTATAGAGAGTGTAAAAGATCATAAAATAATTTTTCTCGAATTTGTTTTTTAGAAAAAATAATATTTCATATTTGTTTCATTTCCTACAGACACGTGCCGAAAATTATATTTTTGCAGATTTCATTTCCAAAAAGATTTAATTTATTTTCAGTTAGAGCTTTAATCAATGTGATGGCAACACTTTGAAAAAAGCTATTTTTTTCTCATGAATGCGAAACGTGCTTAATCCTCATTTTTATTTTTGACGAAAAAAATTATTGAAAAACATAGTTAAAATATTTATTTAAAAATTCATTAAAAATAGAAATTTTATTTTAAGATTAAAACAGTAGTATCATTTAAAAGATAAATTTTTTATCTTTAACTTCATGTAAAAATCTTTTTTGTGCGGTAATATTTTCGGCAGTTATAGCAGAAACACGTCAAAATTTCGCTTAATTTTTAAATATATAAAATTCTAGTTAAAAATTCGAAAAAAGAACCCCCAGGTGCACATTCCCGGCCTTCAAGGTATACACGTGCCAAATTTGGTAGCTGTAGGTTGAATGGTCTGGTCTGTAGAGCGCCAACACACACACACACACACACACATTGAGCTTTATTATAAGTATATATATATATATATATATATATATATATATATATATATATATATAGAGAGAGAGAGAGAGAGAGAGAGAGAGAGAGAGAGAGAGAGAGAGAGGGGAGAAATAGAAAGTGATAAATAGAAAGAGAGAAATAGATGGCATAATAAAGAAAAAAAATGGTTAAAATAAAATTATGAAAACAAAAAACGTACATCGAAAATAATAAATAAAGTGAAAAACGAAAGTAAACAGGAAAAGAAAAAAAAACTCAAACTGCTGTAATTTAATGAAAAACTGTGAAAATAAATCCACACGGTTTCTACTTCTTAATGTTGATTTGCTGTTTTATATAAATATTTATTTCTAATGCTAATATACTGAATTGTGTGCTTGTGTGTGTTTGTGTGAGTGTGCACTTTCATCGCTTTTAATTCTGAAAAGCAAAATTTTAATTTATGCGTGCTTGTATAGGTAAATGGTAAACATTAAACGTAATATTTTTTCTGAATCAATATAAATAATTAGAACATCAAACAAACTTTGTATTTTTTGAGTATACGTATTGAAAGAATATTTCGAAAATTGCGAAGTTTTTCCTTATTTACATTTATATATATATATATATATATATATATATATATATATATATATATTTCTAAATGGAGAGAAAAAAACTCTCGTCTATGTATTTATAAGAAAAATAGTTTATAAATAAAGCTATAAACAGAAATTCATTTCAATTCATTTGAATAGTAAACATACACCCAAGAAACGTAGGAAACGTATGCAGGGTATAAAAGTAATTTCATCACAAAACCTGCATAAAATACTTCAAATCGAAAACATGTCGTGCAATATTTACATTTGACTGACATATTTTCAGAAGTGTTTTCATCAAAAAGTATAAATGCCACCAATGACTCGCAAAGAAAATGTTTCATCCATTTTTAAAGGTTATCGAATGATACATAATAAGATTAACTGATTTTATTCATTATTATATAAAAATAAGATAGTTTAGATTTTGAAATAATTTGAGAGCTTCAGTAAATACTATAATTGATAGTATATAACAAATAATTATTGGAGTGTAAGCAAAAAATTCAATGCGAATGTACTTACAGACAGCCTTTCAAACAAACAAACAAAAAATGCATTAAATTTCCTACATTGAAAATTTGTTCTCTAAATACACAGCATCAGTTGGTTTACAGAAGCGAGAATTTCAATTTGCAAGGTCTTTGAAGCGTGCGTTTGACAAAACGAAGAAAAAGCTGTAAAGAGAGTGCAAGAAAAAGATAGAAAAACTGTTCTGCGACAACTGAGGTGCGGAAGGAAATTTGAAAACACTTCAAGGTCCAAGTTTTTTCGAAAGTTGTCTCAATACATATCCTTCAAAATATTTCGAAGTTTCTAGACAGTTTTCTCGTGCAAACAGGAGTTCTATAAGCAGCGAGCGATTTACACAATATGAATAAATTCTACAACACATAAATAAAGAAAATGCTTAATAATTTAACCAAATTTTTATAAAAGAACTTCCGAAAATATGAGAAGCTTATATGTTTGTGTAGAATTTTTACAGGGCTTTTCCGATCATCCAAATCCCTCATTCGCTCCCACCTTCTATTTGTTCGCACCAGTGCTAAATATAGTTTTCTCAATAACATTACAGACTGTTCCTTTGAAGTCGCCATAATATTATCCCTTCCGATTTCCTTCCTGTCCCATTAATGTTTTAGTAAAATCTGCATTACTCACAATATGCGTGTTTCCCCTAAATGTATTTATATCTTTAGCCGCTATCGTTTATTTCCTTTATACCTTTCATGTCAATTTTTTTTTCCTGGTCTGTCGTTTCATTGTCACCAAACAAAATGCAAGACTGAGAAAAATGCCTAACATTGATTTTTAATATAAACAGACTCATGTTCGTAATCATTGTAAAGAATGAATTTGAATACTGACAAATAGAATTACGTTTTAAATTATGAAACTATTTCAATACTAGGATTAAACATTTACAATTAATAGTATTCCGATTTAAATACAGACTAACAGAATTACGTTTTAAATTATTGAACTATTTCAATGCTAGAGTGAAGCACTGCCAATAATTAACCGTCAACACTATGTATTTACCATATTTCGAATGATTTTCAATGGAATACAAATTGAATCAAGTGGCAACATTTTAACCGTTGTAGAATTCATTGAGTTTGCTCTATTTACATTTAAATGAAATGGGTATTAGTAAACGGAATTGATTGACCTGTCAAAACGCAGAAGCTGATTGAACTATCAAAAGCGCAAGTTATCTATAATAGAATATTTGCAAACTATTGTCGCAGTTATGCTCCGATGAAAGTTGGTTATTTAACCTCTTTGAAGGATTGCAATGCATGCAGATCCAATGTATCAGTATTAAACTGTTGCCTTTTTTAAGTTGAAAATGCAAACGAAAGAATGTTTTTTTTCGAAACACTTGAGATATTACCTTATTGAATCACATGTATCAACCGTACCAAAAATAAATGTATTAAGGAAATTGTGATTCCTGCAATTTTTTCTAACTGAATATAAAATACACTGAAATGCAAAAGTTAACACATGTTAACTGAAAATAAATATTAAAGCCAAATATAACTAACCCAAAAAAAACGTTATATAAGCACTTCTTATATCATAAAAATATATGTGAATTCAAAAATATACAAATTTGCCAACCGCCGATAAAACTTCATGACTGAGAATCGAACAGAAGCTAGCAACGATCAATGTAATTATTGAATCAACCCAACAGATTGTTAGATGGACGTTTTCTTGCTTGATTTATGATTCTGGAAAATACAAAGCTAAAACTCTTCCATCTTAATTTTATTAAAATTTAATTGTGGAAGTTTAAAAATAGTTGAAGTAAAATGCAAATATGTGCATAACAAACGATATAACAATAGCACTTTAGGAGATATAGATATATGAGACGGAGATCCTTAGACATTCATCTGCAAATATTCAAAAGAATGCATGGGAATGGAAAAAAAATTGAGGGTTGCCAAAATTGAGGGTAATTCTAAAGAAGATTAAAAATGATGTTCGAATGTAATAAATCAAATCAAAAGTAGAATCAATTGTTTTGAGTTAGAAACATTTTGCCAATGTCTGGTTCTTCATTTAAATATCATTAACATTTACTCTTATGTATTCGTATATAATTCATGTCATGTAAATAATCTGATATGCTATAAGGATAGCCTTCATTCAATATTCTTTACAAACTATTCGTACAACATTCATTTGATCCCAGTTTAGAAGTGCTTGAACTGATCATCATCTTAAAGATGGGGCATTCATATAGGAAATTATTTCAAGAATGAATTACTCCAAGATTTAAATGTCTAGTAGTTCCCAATTTGTCATTAGATGTTGCTTTTCATTACCTGTAAATCTTCCCACCATAATATCCTTATACTGAAGTAAACAGACGCGCAACAAGGCTAGCAATCATTCCATTTCCTGTAAAACATCTCACTCAGTGCAATCGCTCAAACTCAAAGTTGTCCCCCTAATGCACACACCGGATTCCATTAATTCGGCACTGAGTGAGCAAAATATCTTTTGAATGATCGAATGAATTCACGACAATTTGTATCCGAAGATGCGGAGTGCGTAAATATTGAGAAATGTGTTTGACGCATGATGATAATCGTAGAAACCCTCCAATATTTGTCGAACGAAACAAATTAAATATTTGATTACTTCCTCGGAAAAGGGCTGGATATAGATTGCTGTTTAATGGTAGAAACATTACTTAAAATTAACACGCTGAAACGGTATAGTCCAAAATACAAAATAAAAATGCCATTCGAAAATCCTCTCATTGTTCAGATTTTGAATTCGTAAATTGTTTCTGAAACAATCATTTCTAATAGCTTATAATGTTAACTGCACAGCGAGCACTTAAATTAAAACGAAGAAAGTGAATATCTCCTAGTTTTTGAATAACCGAGAAGAAGAATTCCTTTTTGTATTTAATTTCCTTTTGCTCCAAAGTTATGTTCAGATTATGTTGCTCCAAAGTCCGATAATATTAACTTAGCATCAATTTAATAAATCAATATTTCTATAGATTTCGTTTTACAAAAAGAAACTGAAAATGATATATTATTTTTAAATGAAGGATAATAAAGAAGAAATAAAATTTTAAAATAAATTACGTTTTTCCATCGAACTTATAAACACCTTTTATATTTGATTATCTGAAACAGTAATTACTGCAACTTTTTTAATTAAATAACGAATTTTTGAATTAAATAATCTTAATATATTTTCATTAATATCCAAAATGGATAATTTTTTTTCTAAAAATTCTATGAATACACACCCACGCGCAACTTTTTAAAATTAAACTAGAATTTTTAAACTAAATCTTAATATATGTTTATTAATAGCACAGATAGAAAAAGTTTTCTTAATATTTTAAGAATACACACACACACGTATTCATTTATGATGAATGTTCAAAGGTATTACTTATTATAAATTATAATTTCATGTTTGTTTATTTTTTAGTAATATAATTTAAATCAAAATTTATCTGTAAAAGTTAAATGGATATATGCAATCATGTTAAGCTGACAAAAAGGATTAATACTAAAATAAATTCCATTGCTTAGAAGTGAAGCGAAGAAATTAAATATTTTATAATTTGCTCAATTTCGAATATGTTTGATTGAGCCATTGGTAGTTCATTTAAGTTGAGGCATTTCCAATTTAATATTTTGATTCTGTTTCCATTTAGCATCTAGTAGTCTTTGCTGATTATACCCCTTTCCGAATAAACTGATATAATTAAAAAAAAATGTAAACTAGTGAAAAAAGTGGGAAGTTTGAATAACTGTATTTTACATCAGTATAAAATTGTTTCTATTACTTTTTAAATCATATTGAATAATAATTTTAAAACGAGAATAAAAAAGTAGCAAGTTGATGAATATAAACTGCAAGAGAAAGATTTATCAAACGGTTTCTAAAAATTTAGGTAATATATTTGAGGATAATAATATGTATTTATGTTTCATGAACCTGAATAATATATTTGAAGATTATTTAAATTTTACATCACAAAAAAATTAATTAGATATGAATGCATGTCTTGAATTTAGCATAATAAAAAAAGATAGGAATAGTTACTTTCCTCTTTCTAATTTATTATTAAAAACAGAAACTGAAAAAAAACTTTTAATTGTTTTATGCATAAATTTTGTTTCATTTGCGGGTTTGTAAAAATAAAATTCTTTTTGATTTTTTTTTTGAAAATTCCGAGTTATTTAAAACATTAAGATATATATATATTACGGTTTATGTGATCAATGATTATTTAATGAAATTAAACGAGATTGCATGCATTCTTTTTAAAAAATGCATTCTTTTTACTAAAAAGGTTATTGTGAGAAATAAATCAGTCACTTTTCCTTATTAGTGTTGATATCGTCTTATTGATCACACTAAAATAACATATAAACTGGTCCCAAGATATTAGACTATAACATTTTGTAGGAAAAAATGCAGTAAATTTTTGTCAATATAATAATAAATATAAAATAAAACAAACTTAAACGGTAAACAGCAAATTTCTGGGAATACAGCAAATTTCTGGGAATATACAAGAAAATATCAAATTCTTACCATACATGTTCTTTGGAATTAAGATCTGACAAGATTCAAAGAAACTGGGAAAATACAATAGGATAACCAAGAACATTATTACGAACAATTTCTAATTGCACCACTAAACCTTTGTACGCGAGTAATATATTATTCTATAAGATTGTTTGGCAATTTACAGTTGTTTTTTTCTAAGAAGTAAGGTTATATATACCCATTTAACATTACATTTTCAAAGACCGTGTGCTACCACTTCTGTTAAGGTCAATTTCAAAGATATTGGCGGAAAAATAAACTATTTTCGGATTCGCCCCAAATGTACTAATACCTGAAAAGGAGAGTAAATAAAATCTTTAATTCGTAAGCAATATATTTTTTCCAACGCTAATCAACCTGATTGATACATATATCAGATACATATTTTTTATTTTTATCCAATTCACATATTTTTTATTCCGTATATATATCTTTCATTTGAAAGGTAATAAAAAAAATACACCCCCCCCCATCCCATCGGGTGTGATAATAATAATTTCTTGTAACTATTACAATTTCATATAATCTCTTTCATGACTGTCCAATGACGCATTTGGAAATCCCGATTTTATTAGAAAAATTTGTTAAAACGGCCCTTGTCTTATTTTCCCACCATTGTACCATTAGTAGAGTCGCCTACAGGCTTTATGTGACTCATACCATTTGCTATACCAAGAGAAAAAAATAAAACATGCATATAACGCAAGTTCAAAGCATTTTTTCCAGATTGCTCATTTAACATTTTTCTCTTTGACTTCCATGTCTATTATGTAGGTCGATTTTACTTCCATGTCTATTATATATGCCGATTTTACTTCCATATCTATTATATATGCCGATTTTACTTTCATGTATATTAAATATGTATATTTGATTTCCATAGCTATTACATGTCCAAAATATTAAGAATTAATTATTATTCTTTTTCAATTGCGTCAGTTTTTTTAAATCATGCTCAATTTACTTATCTACGGAAATTTAGTGTTCATTCCCTGAATTACTAATACCAATATAATTTTCAGCTGAATATAAACCACATGTAAAAAATATTTAATCATTTCAGTATACTTCAGAAAACCCCCCAAAAATATCATTTTAAAAATAAATTCAATTAGTAAATATATATATAATGAGTGCATATAAGTTTTAACAAAACCCATGCAATTGAAATGAATTTAACATAAAAAACACCATTTTAATTTCTAAAATATCATAATATTAAGACATAATAATTAACAATAAATATATTACCAAATTAATTAAAATTTTATTTATTAATAATTGTCAAGTTTTTATACCTTTTACATTTCTGTTCCTTCTAAACATTACCTTGCGCTTTCTTATATTCTATATCTCACAAACTATTAGTTCTTAAGAAAATATTTTTAACTATAATTGCATAAATAAAAATTATCCACATTTTAAAATAAATATTATTATGAGAAAATAAGCAATTTCAAAAATTTTCTTAGAGTTTTCTGACACATGCTAAAAAATCTCGTAAGTTAACAAAATCCTCTTTTTTTAAAATAATGCAACCTATGTTTTAATATGAATTGAATAAGCTTATTTTCATAATCCGTTATGTTATTTTTTAGGGATTTTATTAATCTGAAATTTTGAACCATTAAAAAATAATTTTGATCCATTAAATATCCATTAAATATTTGGTACATTAATATCTAGTTTTGTAATTTGCCAGTTCCTTAATGCATTTCTTATTCTGTTTTCTAAATTTTATATAATTTAATAAATTTATTAAATTATGTGATCTATTTCATTCTTCTTCATTTAAATTATACAAGATATCTCATGAGCAATTATTGTAATTATTTCAAGCTATAACACATAAATAAAGCGATTTTAGTTCAGATTATTCAAAAGTATTTATGCATAAAAAAAAGTTAGATGTTCATTCATTTGTTTGAAACATTCATTTGTTGCAGAAAAACAAAATCACAAAGCATATCCAATTGAAAATGCTCAAGCAAAAATACATACCACTTTCTGCTGGTTGAAAACTTCACTTTCGATGCGCGTAAAGTTTTTCAACTCTCACAAATTAATTCCAAAATTTATCGGCGGCGAGAAGAATACACTTTCACAGTGCTAGTTCCACTGGAAATACGGTTACAGAGAAGTTTCACCGCACTCGCAAAACTTCAAAATAACAAATAAAGAAATCTTCCACTTTCTAAAAATAATTAAATCATCAGTCTCAAAACATTTTCCGCATTGGCTGTTTAATCAATAATAAAAAAAACACTATAATATTTCCGTCAATAAATATTCCTTCGACAAACTTCGGCGATTTTTGTCGAATGCAACTGAAAAGTCCCGCTCATCACTCGGAGGAGAAACTCGGATCTGAGAGGAAGATGGGCTCACCAGCATCCCTTCGGGGGTTGCCTGAGCATCTCCTACACACGTTTGGCGCCAACTAAAACTCGCCAACTGTCTCGCCGATTAAAAGGCTATAAAGTTTCACCAGTTAAGTTGTAATGACGGCGAAGCATGTGATTTCCAGTAATAAGTAGAGCATTATTTGCACTTGGTACCGATTTAATAAGTTGGAGTCTGGTTTTATTTGCCTTTCAAAAGGAGATGCAACTTATTCGTAAATATGCACGCGTTCTTAATTCTTAAGATTATGGTTCTTTTATTAAAAGGTCTGCATGTTTACTTCGTTCCTTGCTAACACTTTGTTCACTGTTCATAAAATATTTACCAGTTTACTTGATCATTTTTTGTATATTTTATATCGAAAGTGAAAATGGAGAATTTAATCTAAGTTATGTTTAACGTGACAGGAAATGTCAACAATATGTTACTAATATTAAAAATGATTAGTTTTTGCAATAAGATGATTAAGTAATTATTTAACAAGCTAAATAGAAAGATTTATCTAGAAATTATTTTATGAAAACTGGTCCGTGTATCAAAGTTTACTACAAATCACCGTTTACAATTTTAGTTAAGTAAAATTAATTCCATTTCAAAGACAAGCGAAAGTTATTTCGAAAAGCTTCTAGAAAGTTTCAACCGTTGGTAAATATTAAGGAGAATTTTTATGCGCATACCCACAATCCAATATTTCACTCCACATTAATGGGAGGATACTTGTTCCTTATTATCATTTAACATATACCATTATCACAACCTACAATTCTTCAGATTAGAAACCGAAGTTCTACCAACAGACCATTGTACCTCTTAATAAAGAAAAAAAAATCTAAAATCGAATCATCAGTGCAGTTAATAATTATGTAGCTGGTAAAGTAACACAGAAAAGAGTGTTGGAAGCTCTTATTTTGCTAGCACATGTTACCATTCATTATGTTCTTATACGCTTATGATGAAACAAATTCTTTAAATTACCGCATGAAGAATATTGATGACACCATATGGATAGATATTGTGTTTTAAGAAAATAATATTGTAATAATAACATGTAATGGCGATATTACAGTTATTTCAATTTTATGGCAACAGTCTATGGTACAAATAGATTATTTAAACCTAATATAAATTTCCTTCTTTTTATTTTATAATGCATCTCATATATATTTTTCAAATTCAGTTATAAAATGAAAATGTATAAGCATGTATACGACTAACCATATGTTAAAATTAATTACTTAATCTTAACATGATAAAAGCATATTACGTCAGCCAGTATAGAACTTTTCAAAGTGAGGCTTGCATTTTTAGGTTCATAATTTTCCAAAATGCAAATATGTAAACTTAAGTCATGGAATTTTCAAATTATTTTCATTGTTGCACAATAAGGTAACGGTTAAGAATGTATTAGTAATGAGTGGCGGAAAATTTGTACTTTAGAAAAAAATTATAAAGAACGGCGCGTGATATTTTTTATTGACGTTTTTGAGAGATTATCATTTCTTGAAGAATTTTCTTAGCTATTTCAAAAACTTTTACTTATTTAAAATATGCATGCTTATAGAGACGAACTCCATTTAGGATACTAACCACAAAAACTAAAACACTCCTGAAAGGAAGGAACAGAAAAATAATAGACATGCAAAGCTCTAAATTATAAATGAAAAAAATACAAATAACTAGCAAGAATCAGAAACTAAAACACAAATACCCACAATAGGATAACAGAACCGTGAGGGCTCATAAATATCACAGTATGCATAGTTAAAAATAATGTTTAAAAAAATAATAAAGTCAATAGAAAAGAAAAAAAATCAAGTAGATAAAAGCTGAGAACTAATCGCTTTAAAAACGAATATGATAAATGTCAAATTTCCCATAAAATCCTTTAAAAGTTTTATAAAATTTATACAAAGATAACCTTTTAATAAAAATAAATTCAAGATAAACATTTGGAAAAGTTATATTGTTCTTACAATGACATATAGAATTCTTATAAAAATGAGAATATAAATGCAATCAATCGAACCACTGATAACCTTATAAAAGAAAAGAATACAAGAAATATCTTAAGAGTAAATTCCATTTTTCTTGTAAAATAAATACCGCAAGAAACTGGTTTAAATACGATCAATAAATTGAATTTTAGTACGGCGCTTAGAATCCCAAATAATGCCACAATATTATTCCAGACGATACGTACAATGCCAAATAAACTACAATATTTCAGACAAGATCTAATATGAGCATAATATAAAACCTTCAGGGCACTCGAAAATTCCCTAGTTTTGCGTTTGAAAATTCCAAGCCTAGGATAGACTGTTAAAACCAAGGAATCAGTATGTACGAGAAAAATTAAGTTAGAGCTGAAGAGAGTACTCAAGTGTGTTGCTGAATATGAGCGTAATAATACAAGTGCATTATTTCATAAATATGATTTAAAGGCTAAATTTTTCTTGTATAACTGATAATACTTCATTTATCAATATGTAGGTGTAGATTATTATCTGTGCACCATTTAAAATTGAATCAACATCTATTTGCAGTAGGACAGCATCAATTTTAGAATGTATTGGATGAAATAACCAAGTCTTCAGCAAATAAAGACACCCAAATACTTAAAAACACTAGTAATATCATTAATAAATAAAACAAAAAATAAAAGTCCAAGATTAGAGCCCTGAGAAACCGCGGAGGTACCCGAGAACTCTCATGAAACATCATTATTAAAATGAATATAGAGAATCCTATTATATAAATAAAAATTGAGCCAATCCACCAGGTTAACTTGAAATCCAAGATTATGTAACTTAATTAAAATAATTTCAAAATCGATATAGTCGAAGGTCCCTGAGAAGCCAGTGTAAATTGCATCATATTAAGTACCAACTTCAAATGAAGATGAAATCTTATTTTACACGCAATATAAATTAATGCAGTTGAACGTTTTCGGATAAAATCATGATGAAACAAAGAAATTAACTTTTTAACTTACTGGAAAAGTCTTTCAGGTATTATAGTTTCAAAAGTTATAGATAAAGGATTGAAGCAGCATTACGATTTTAGTGTTTACAATAATGTTTATTTTCTTTTTCTAAGACCAGGAATAATTCGTGCTCTTCCAGACATGAGGAGATACATTAGTTCTCAACATCAAATTAAACAAAATAAGCAGTGAATAAATCAAAAGCTCCGCGTATCCCTTAATAATTAAGGTTAGAATGGTATTAACATCTACAGTTAAAGAAGATTTTAATTTCCCAATTGCCAAAATCGCATCATCATAAGTTACAGTGTCGATTTTAATAAGATCACTGTTGTTACTTACATATTTAGGAATGCCGACAACATCCATGCTAGGCTTGAAAACAGAACTAAAATAAATAGCAAAAGAATTTGCGATATCGTCATCATTTTCATAACGTACTTGATTGTAGTATTTAGTATTCGACGAATCGAATTTTTTATCCTTGAAATAAGAACATAATTTTCTTTAGGAATCAAAACTGAATTATTTTCTGCTAATCGTTATTACGCGTCATAATGTTTTTAGATATTATACTTGACGGATGATTGCAAAGATTTAAATTCGTCAAATGAAGCGGGGTTAACACCCTTTTAAGTTTATTTGTGGATACTTGCCTTCCTTTTTATTAATCTCCTGATTTCCAATGAATATCAAAAGGAAATTTCTCCCCAACAGTTTTTCTAAAAGCAACAGTTCTGCTAAAAACGCAATCTAGCTCACCATAAAAACTAAAAACATCACTGTTTATGTTATTAAAATCCAGTAAAAAAATTACAATCAATCTCACGGAACAAATGCAGCGTAGTTAAGAATACTGCACTTTTAAAACCAAGTCCAGAAATATTCACATTCTTATTGAAGAAGAAAGATACAGAAACAATAGTAAAAGACAGAACAAGATGATATTTATCCTCAGGTAACCAAAGAGCTATCTCTGTCTTAGACAGAAATATCATTTGAATCAGCATTTGGACAAAATCAAATGAAGATATTTATTATTACAGTTATTAATATTGTTACACTGATCCAAATTAAAAATATTCATAAAATTAGACATTTCATAAACAATTGTATTGTTACGCTTACAAAATCCATCATATATAAGTAAATTAAAATCCCCCCAAAACATTATTTTATCATTAAAAAAATAAATCCTTCAAAATAATCAGAAAATACAACTTACGTGTCTACACGTGAGGAAGGTGGAAAGTAAACAATACATATAGCATCCTTTTTTCTGTGATTTAACTTGATTGAAATCCAAATAGTTTGAAGATCCAAACCAGGAACGCCCAATTTATGGTACGAAACACAATTTTTTGATAGCCAAAAGAACACCATCACCGCGGGTGGAAGAATTAGCTGATAAACGTCTTTTTTTTTTTGAAAAACAAGCTGCCGAACATAACAATGATAAAACAATGACAGTAAATTTAAATCTGTTTTTGTAGATGGATATTTGGTGGAGGGTTGCTGTTGATTTTAGAGTGATATATCTGTTCATCTTTTAATTTATCAAACAATACCGTAACCAGGCAGATATCAGGCCAAATCGATGCATACGATGGACGATGAAGTTCATTCTCGACAATTTCTGCATGAAAAAAACAGCATAAAATTGGAATTAAGTCTTAATTCTTTCGTGCAGAACATCTTGTTTTAAAGGATTTAGAATTTGGGACACTTCATTGATAGTAGTGACAGGACTAAGTCTTGAAATAAAAACAGCTTGTCTTTTGGGTAGCGTACCCACACTTTTTAACCCCAATACCTTACTGGCACCATTGATTACCAATTTCATGTAGGATTTGACTCATTTCATAGCACTTGAGATGCTTCGAGCCGCAGAAACATATGTTTAGAATACAGGATTAGAATTTCCTTTCAAAATTACATCATGCAAGTGGTTCTTGATACTCAGTCTGTCTGGCAATATTTTTAGATCTAGATGTCTATTTATTAATGTAGTCCGTTTTAGTATTTATGTCAAAAGAAGGTTAAAATCTCACGTTTCAGGTCAATAAACAATTCCATATTATTGTTCTGTTGATTAGCACCAACATCTTGAACTTGAGCCATGTTGGACACTTTCATCTACATACAACATTGAAATAACAGGTTTTAACTCATTAAAACTGCACTTTTTCCGGCTTCTAGTCACGCTGCTAAAACTACCTCATAATTTATTAGTAAAAATCTTAACTTTCGTTTCACCGCCCAAAACAGCGCAGTTCAAATTTGCACCGTCGCAAATATCAGCCATGATGCCAAAATATTTATTCGTGCTAAAAGGCTAAGCGATTATCCTCTTGTTGCTTATGTCAATTCAGAATCAATGCTATGGGGAACCAAAAAACTGAGATAATGATAATCCCTACATATAACCTCAGATATAAAAAAATGAGGGCGAACGTACATAAATTTTCTAACAAAACCACAAAAAAAACAATTGGGAGTGGTGTTCCTGAAACTTTCTCGTATATTCTAGAACAAACTTGCCATTCCAGAAAAAGCATCATATAGTACTCGCATACAATAGTTAAAAAATACTTTTGGTGGGAATTTAGCATTTTTATTAAATTTATCGTGTTATCTTGGCGAGTATCTTTTCTTTTTTTTGTTGTTGTTGTTGATTAATCTCCGGTGTGCGGTTAATAGGATTCCGAAATTCGAAATTGTGTTTTAGACGCTTTTTCTCCAGTTCACGGAAACAAAAATTTGGCACAAAACAAAACAGGAAATTAAAAATTCCATACAAACTTTGATATACTTTAGTTCTTGCGTTTTTAAATGATCGCGTTTAAATGTTTCTGAAAGTACAGACCAACAAATGTTCAATCCGTCATTGGTGTTTTCGCACAAAATGTGACAAGTTTTTATAGATGTTAAATTTGAGTATCGAATCTTATCAAACTATCTATCTCCATTTTGTTGTCATCATATGAACTTATATTCAAACAGTTGGACAGATGGGCTTCCGCCGACAGATCTTACTCAAATCTTTCTGCAAGATGTCTGCAATTTTGATGTAAAAAACGTACACCAAATGTCGACCGTCTAGCGTAAAGCGTTTTTGAGTTATATGGACAAACATATTAACGAAATTTTCCCAAAGTGTGTTTTTCGAACTCAGAGAGGTCTAAAACATGGAAATTCGTCAAAATTGCGCGTTTGCATTTTTTTTTCTTTTGACGATTACTATACTTTCAATTTACTACGTATACAGAAAAGTAAAAAATGAATGTCTGCAATTTTTTTGCCGTTAAAGCAATTTTCAATAAATTGGCAAACTGATTAATCACAGATGAAAATATTATGCAGTTAAATAAAAGACTGATATCATAAATTGAATACAGAATGAACGACAGGTTCCGAGATTTGCAACTGCAGTTTTTGTATTTGGAAATGTGACCAAGATTAGTATATTTGATCCCGTTATAATGATACTATTTTTCTCCCAACTGACACTGATGATAACAATCTGTTTCTTTTAAATTTTTGATAAGTTTGAAATTTTTCTTAAGGGGGGGGGACTTCAACAAATTTCCCGTTTGCTCAAGTCTTCTTTTAATCGAAGAAATTGAGTTTAATCTTTGATTATTAGTTTTGATTATTAAAAATGCATTACGCATTACAAAAATACATTACGATTTTTACTTTCTCATATAAGCAGTATACAAAGTTTTGTAATAGATAGAAAAATATTTTGAATTCGATATTGATAAGTTTTCACGTTTCAGACAATCATATATTGCCAAAACATCTTTTTCTGAGATTATCTATCTTTGCTTTTCTGCTTCTAAATAAAATATATCAAAAACGCTTACAGATAAATTGATGAAATTTATATATGTTTAAATTTCTAAATTACTGTAATTTATGGTTAAATTTGTATATTACTAAGAGATTTTGAACGAATCCTTTCAGAAGGATTCTATATGTCCACCAGTCGGAGTATAAGTGAACACGATTCTACAAAACATAAAGAGCTAGATGGAAATTTTTTGGTATCTAAAAACAGTAGCTTAGCCTTTAAAATAAAGACAAGTAACAAATTTGGAGCCGATCCTTCAAGCGGTTGTTCCTGACATATTCTTTTGCATGAATATAAATGTAATAATTCAAAAACTTAACAATTTAGGAAAATGAAATTTGTTTCTCTTTTTCAGTATCTAAAATGTAGATTTTTTTTTCACATTTCGTACCAAAATTGTCACAAAAATGACCGTCTCTCTGTCTGTTTCGCATGCATATAAATGCTATAAATCAAAAACGTAATGACTCTAATGAACGTAATTTGACATGCGATCTTGTGACTAGAATTGGCGTTGTTTGTCAAATAATGATTTTAATTGAGAGAAGGAAAAGCACCTAAAAAGCATATTCGATTTTCTGTTATTTTGAATAATTATTTTAATTGTATGGAAACGATTAATGTTCAAAAAGATAGATAGTTCAAATATGATAAATGATAATAACAAGTCAAATAAGTTAAGATAAAGATAATTCTCTAATAAGTTCTTTCATTATTGTTATTCAATGGCTTGCGATTAATACAGAAATTCTGGCTTTCATTACCTTCTTTGGAAGCATACAATTTCATGTGAAGGACTCTGAAAACAAACACTGGGCCTCATCGTGTTCAAAACACAACCCAAATGTCAGAAAGTATAATGAAGGAAGGGGTTTAATAACTTCATTCAATAGTATGCAAGAAACATCTGGGGAGAAGATTCCAGCGATTGATAAAGAAATTGGAGATTACTTAGGAAACTTTTAGTATTTTAAGCATATTGCCCTCAACCTTGATTAGTTGGAGTGTCTTAACATTATGTTAAGAATTTTGTCGTGTATATAATAATTATTTCTAAATTTCAAAATATTCATCACGTTCGTGCTAGCATTTCGATTCAAATTTCTTGCATAGACTCTCCTGAATTTTTTATATAATATTCATTATTATCTTAATACAAAATCATATTAACGAAGACAACATAATCACATGAGTTAATAATCCCAATTAATCTTAATTATTCTTTAGCTTTGATTTACAGTAATTGAATACTTGGCCTGGATATGAATAAAATGGCGCTGTGATATTGTTTAAAAGACATAACGATTACAAAATATAATATCCGTTAGCATTGTAATTATTTGTAGCCCTCAATATGAATTATTATATCAGCAATGAGGAGTCATGTGACGAATTTCTGTAAAATATTTTTGAACAGTTCGTCGATTAGAAAAGTATATTTTGCATAAAAAACGATAAATGTTTTCGAAAGTTCTTTTGAAGTAGATTTTAAATATACAAACATTATTAGTATCCATTAATTCTTTTTCTTTTCCATGAATCAATTTTCAGTTTTCGGAGCTGAATTTTTGAAATTAACTTTGCAGTTCCTTGAGAAATAATTACAACTTTGCAAAGATCTAGTCAATGTGACTCGTGCATTAAATATTAATCCAGGATCCAACGTTCCTCGTGGCTAATATTAATATTACATTTCGTGATAAATAAGAAATATCTTAAAATAGTACAAATTATTATAAGTGTAAACTAATACAATAGTTCCAAAATGTGAAATTAATTTAAAAATTTGAAAAAAATCTAAATTTAAAATTTTTAAAAAATGGAACACATTTTTTTTAAATCTTACCTCCTTTATATTTTCCATTAGGATAAAAAACAGAATAAAATGAACTTGCATGTATATTTTATATAATTATTGTACAATATGATTTATTTGCTATCATTGTTTAACGGAAACAATCGTTTTCATGCAGGCTTTTAAATTAATAAAAAGTACTTTTAAATTAATAGTAAATTTAAACTTATCTAATTTTGTAAATTTAAACGTATCTAATTTTGCATTTTCTTATTCATAGATTTTTATTGATATTTAGAGAATAAAATCTTGTCGCCATAATGGGAGATAAACTATTACTAAACATATTTATAAACATATATATATAGGCCAGTAATTTAGCTTTTGCTTTTCTTCAAAAGCTAATCAAGAATACTCGTAACTTCTTTACTAGTGTTGTAATCCAATATAACTTTTTGATATATTTTTATGTGGTCTGTTACTAACGGAATTTTGATTATGTTATGTGCCCATAATTTTTTTTTCATTGCAATTCTTAGCAGTTTTTATCATCTCTAAAGTAAAAGTGTAATCTATGTATCTCTTTGAGTATCATATGATCAGGAAATTTCTTTATTATTTCTGACAGTTCAAATCAGAGTGATATTTTATTTTAGAATTTTTCGAGGAAGGGAAGTTTTCACATGTTTCATTGCAACATCTAAGTTTCTCTTTCAGATCATTCACAGATCACATGCCTCGACTTTTTTTTTCTGATTTGGATCCAGATTCTTTTCCATTTAAAAAATGTGACTTTAAAGCTATTGAAGTATTACCATCATATAAATAAAATGATTTAATTCCTTATTAAAGGACATACAAAATAGTTCGAGATTTCCATATTTATTTTACTTGTAGAATTCCTCCATTATGAAAAATGCTAATTGTTCTTCATTTGTAAAATTTAAATGTAGTCGAATTAGTTATTATCAATTTAATCGAATTTGTTACAATTTCCCGCAAATTTTTCAAACATAAGAAACTTTATTTATGGTACTTCATTCTTTGCATTTGATTTATTATTAAAGCGAATACTTAGCAAAGATATATATATATATATATATATATATATATATAAAATACTATCGGATCATAAAGAACCGGGAAATACATTAATACAATTTGAATAATTTCATAGAAAACATATAAGTGAAGGAAAATACTTTTCAGAGAAATAACAAACCATCCTTAATAAAAATCCTAAATTTCAATGAAATAATTTAGCGTCGTCATTTTTCATGAATTGTTCAAGAACTTCTTAGATTAATTATTTCTGGAAAGAATAGCATGGTTATAAAACAATTATTTGAGGAACAAATAAAAGTTTATTTGCACTATAAATTATAATGAAAAATCTTACTTGCATCTAATAATCTAATTTCAGCATTGAATAAAGGAATTTTTCTCTTTATACAAGAACTTATTTAAAACTTATCATTTCTGTTTGCTGTGAAAACCTTTGTTTTTACAATAAATTAAATTGTTACGAATGTATAGTCATTATTTGGCTTTATTTCTTAATTATATCTGGGGTAATTTAATTTAGTAATGAATTCTTGGTATAATAACTTCATAAACTTTAATAAACTTAAAAGGGAATGTGATGACAGATTATTTGAGCTTTCTTTTTTACAAAAATTATATGTATGTGCGTAATCTTATGCATCTTAAGTATATTTATGAGCACATATACTACAGAAATCAAGGAATTCTACTTAGCCAAGATGCAGTTATATCTTAGGCAGTCATCTGAATTTTTTAAATTGTATTTTTTTTAAATCTGCAACAAATATACAAAAACATGTAAGTATTACTAGTTGGGGACAGAAAACCTCTTCTTCGAGTTATAAAATTCGGCTTATTTAAAATTATAACTTTTTGCTGCTGATATACAAATCAAGTCCTTCAATGTTTTACGTGTTAATTTGTAAGTAATACCAGAAATGAATTCAGCACGAAATGCCTCTCCGAGCTACAGAAATCAGAAAATATGCTCATAAGCTAGATCATTAAAATTTTGAATTTATACATTTACAGAAACGAGCTGAAATCTCAGAAAATTTTGAATAATGAGTTTAATAGTACAAATAATGCACTTTTTTAAAATACACGAGGTAATGCTGTTACAAACGGAAAAAGATGTCTAATGTTTAAACCATGACATGTTTTGAGTCCGTATTGTTCATGAACGAAAGCAAGAATAAAAATTTAATAAAGTTATTACCATTTGAGAAATTCTTGAATTAATGCATACAGTTTCAAAAAAAATTCACACAAATATCTTTTTTATTTGAATTATAAAAAACAAAAGGTTAAGCCTCATGGAATTTATCTGCCCGTTTGCTGCTTGCATGGTTTCGTTTATCAAATAGTCATGATGCAAGAAAATAGAGCTGAAATATGTATGAAGGTTTATTTATCAGCTTTATTTGAAGCATTAGTTCCCACCCCTCTAATTATTTCATTCAACAAATAAAACAAAAAAAATATGTTTACATAAGTTTAGCTCATGGGATATATAAATGCAAACATATTTTAGCAGTGCGTGGTCGATAAAAAGGAACTTTTGAAGATTTTAACTTCGATTTATTTCACCACGAGAGGTATAATAAGCTAAGTTTCATCGATATGTCTATATCTCTATACAAGAGCGAAATCGGTAAACATTTGTCCCTCTACAGATTTTAATATAAGATTTCCATAGTGGTTTGTTTTCCAAGTGTAGATTTAGAAAAGAGAATCTTAAGTTCTTTGAAAGAATGTTGAAAGCATTAAGGACATTTACCTCTTTACTCAGAGTGTGAGAAAATGCCGATATTAGTCGTTTTATAGAGTGTGTGTAGAATTAATTAAATAAAAAAGTGGAAATTGCATCAGGAAACCAGGGAATATTTTAGAATATATTTGATAAGGGCTAAATTAAGATAAAATTAGGAAATTAATAAGGATTTAAATTATATTAAGATATATCTAACACACACATACACATGCATATTCAAACTGTTATCTTGTATATGTTTGTTTTGGAATCTTTTTGGGCTGCGCAGTTTCGTCGCCCACTGTCTCTAACTTTAGTTCTATCCATTCACCTAAAGGTCTTTGGGGCCGATGATATTTATACAAAAATTTGAAAATTCAATATAAGGGCCAAATATTAACAATGAAATAACTTTCGATTTATATTTATTAGATATATTCTTATGGTCTAATTTATATTTATTAAATATTATTGTCGATGTTCCAATTGGTTTGCATATTTAGCTGTTAGACTTGGAGTGCTTTTAAAGCTTGTGAGTTTAATAGTGAGGCCTTTTAAGAGCTCACAAGCACAAGTTGAATGTTGAATGTTTACGGTTGATAAGCGGGTTATTGGCCCATCTGCTCATCTTTGATTCGAGGTGGCCTTGATAGGTCTCTGGAATATTTTGATGGCCCGGTTACTTTAATTTTAATTAAAATAAAGTTGTTAATAATATAATTATTTTAAACAAACTTCGTGAAAGTGAAAATTCTTTAGCGATCCGTAAGCAAACATCAGTATTTGCCACAAAAGAAGCAACAGTTTTAGACTCGAGGTCCATTGCAGTTTCTTACTCCCCGTCCCATTGAAATTTATGATAAACCCAAAATCACTGATAGAAATAAGGTTTACATATTGGTGGCTGCAATTAAAACATGTAAGTGCAATAAGAAGAACTTGGTAATAAATCGTTCTTTTTAAAGCTTCGAAAAAAATCATAGAAGTGAGACATATAGAAATTATGCACTGATTTAACCTAAACGAGTGCCAAAAATTAATACTGTACTGGGATGGAAAGTTGCTCCTACGACTTGCAGTTGTTGAAATAACAGGTAGATTGGCAGTAATAGTAAATGTTTTAAGCAAGGAGCTGTTATTGAAGTTCCAACATGCCTTAGGAGTTAAGAAAGTCATGACTTTTTTACAAAGCAGTGGAAAAAGTGGGGCAAAATCGATGAAATTCAGGCATTTTACTGTGATACTACATCAAGCAACTTAGGCAGAATAAATCGTGCAAGTATGAAAACCTAAGAAAAATAATAAATCGTTATCTATTGCGTCTCTTTGTCTTCATCAATATGTTCCTATTGTCTATTGCGCCTATTCCTATTTGTCTTCATTTCATAATTGTCATCAGAATTATGAGTTAGCTTTGAAGGGTTATTTCGATTAACTGAGGAGTGCAATTTCTGGTCCAAAAGGTTTTGACAAATTGAATTTACATAACTGGAAGTAGTGAAATATATGATGGAATTCATTCTAATATCGTTGGATTTCTTGAACATAACCTTGAACAGGAGGAAACAACAGCAAGATGATTACTGAGAACTGTTGGAGAACTTTATGATCTTCATTGACTATTGATGTCTGTGATCTTTACTGATTACTGATCTCTGTGATCTCTATTGACTATTGATCACTATAATCTTTGTTGACTATTGATCTCTGTGATCTTTACTGATTATTGATCTCTGTGATCTTTATTGGCTATTGATCTCTATAATCTTCGTTGACTTTTGATCTCTGTGATCTTTGCTGATTATTGATCTTTGTGATCTTTATTGATTATTGATCTCTATAATCTTCGTTGACTATTGATCTCTGCGATCTTTATGAATTATTGATCTCTGTGATCTATTTATCTCTATAATCTTCGTTGACTATTGATCTCTGTGGTCTTTACTAATTATTGATCTCTGTGATCTTTATTGACTATTGATCTCTATAATCTTCGTTGACTATTGATCTCTGCGATCTTTATGAATTATTGATCTCTGTGATCTATTGATCCCTATAATCTTCGTAGACTATTGATCTCTGTGATCTGTATTGACTTTTGATACCTATAATCTTCATTGATTATTGATCTGTGATTTTTTGTCACTATACCGCAAAACGAGATATTATTCAGTATAGCAAGAGCTGGTTGATAGCCCAGGTAAATTATGTACCTATTCGAGGATCACTTTAAATTATCTGAGAGAATACACTAAAGCATATTATCAAGATTTTATGCTTCAAATGATAAAGTATTCTATACTAATCCAGAAATCAGTAAGGTTACTGTTAAAAAAATTTGAGACCGTCTTTAGTACATAACTCCAAAAACTGCCGCTACCTTCTTTATTTGATGAAATTATACCATTCACGGTTGAGACAGATATGTCTGGAGTTTTGCTGGAAGTAGACAAAGACGAAGAACAGGAAGAAGAAAAAATCAATTAAAGATGAACACTCTGCACCAAAAATTTTTCCTTCCTTCACAAATCATGAATTTTCTTCTTTTGTAATGAAAGAAACCTTTGGTCATTTTTCGTACGAAGCTTACAAAAAAAAATTTCTCTTGAATTTTTGCCATCGCCAATTTTTTTGATAAAGATCCTACAACAAAGAAGAATGATTCTGTTTACAAAAGTGAAATTGAAAAACTTGGTAAGACAGTTGTTCTGAATGAAGATGTAGAAGGAAATGTCAAACCAATTCAGGAGTGCAATAAGATTCTCATAAAAGGGGAAAATGAAAAAAAAAATGTTTTACGGATTGTTATCGAAGACTATATCAATACTCAACGGCTACAAAATCGTCTTTTAGGGTAAAACGTTCACTGTTCGTTTGATCATATTATATTTAGACTCTATAGGAATTATTGCTATAAAAAAATATTGTTACAAACCTGCAATTCGGCTTCCCAGCATAGTTTATTCCATCAATAGAAAGAAAGTTTTACAGTCATCTGATTGGGACTAGCGCGTCGGAGGTCCCAGAGCTTGGCGACAAACTTGGCGACCATTTGGCGACGTGGCAAAAATTTGGCGACTTTGGCGCCAAAATAGATAATACCCGAAACTTCGAGAATTTTCCCGATCCGTCCAGTAGGAACCGAGATACGCCTCGAACGTTCCTGATTGGTTGAGAGGCTTCTAGCCCCGCCTCCTGATACCTGTAAAAGGGGCTGCGGCTGCCACAGAGTCAAGTCCGAGTAGAGGGAGGACGACGAAGCCAGTAGTCGGGGAGACGACAGAGTAGTCCGAAGACGGAGCGGAGAAGGCGGAAACGACGGTGAGCAGCGACGGAGTCAAGCTCGTGCTGAACTGAGCTGTGCGCTACTGTCTGCAGTAGATTCTGGTTGTATGCTGCTGTGTGTGCTGTTGTATGCTACACGTCTCGGGTGAAGATAATCGTCTTCTGTGCTGTATATAGTTGTCGCTTTGTGCTGTCCTGTGTGTCTTCGTGTAAATAAACGTCGTTGTTTTTATTCTACTTCTGCCTGCTGATTTGAGCGTTCTCCACACCATATCACTCCCACTACCCAAACGAACCCCGGTAAAGAAAATTTCGCAACAATATATATTTCTCTTATACAAATCTATGTGTGATTTTTTTTTAAATCTTTTAAAATTTTTCTTATTTTAATGAAATGTTTCAAAGTGTTTGAAAATCGCCTAGATGTAGAGTTTTATACAACGTTTCTTATTATTTGTTTATTAGAACAAGATTAGGGGTAGGCGCAATATAATATACATTTTGAAAAATAACCGGTGGCTACGAGCCATCTAACACATACATACACACGCACACAGATACACACATTTCTCTTTATAATCTTAGAGGAAATATTACTCACAGTTATTGTTAATGTTATTTGGGCACTAATTTAAAATCTCTAAAGACATGTTTAATCTCTATATATTTTTGCAATATGATACAATGTATAAAATATTTTTAAAAGGAAATTTACGTCACGCAGTTTAGTATTTCTCTAAAATTACACATATGTTCTTCTTCTTTTTGATTATAATTGCAGTCGAATTTTCAAGGCCTAGATGTTTAATTTATACTGTTAAATAAAAATATGTTTATTTTTTTAAGTTTTCTTTTCTCGACACCAAAATACTGTCTCACCGAATTGAAGCCAACAAAGAAAACGAACAAGAACAAGTTGGAAATCCTTTGAATATATCTATTAGTTTTTTGACAGTTAATAGAATAAGTGAATTTTTGTTTAATCACTTTAAATTATAAGGGATATTTTGAATAAATACTTTTTATTTTGCTAATTTCTATTTATGATTCTCCTCTCCTATGTTTTATACATTATTATGCACATATCTTCATACAAATAATTATAAATAATTAAGATATTGCACTTATATGTAAAATTTCAGATGCCTTATTTCGCAATTTATTCCTGCGATATTTTTGTGTTAATTGGGGAATTCTATGTTTCAGATTGAATGAATAGCTCTAATTGTTTTTGTTTTTTTTGAAAATTAAAGGATAAAATAAATTTTTATTCAAGGCTTTTAAATTATAACAATTTTTAGGCATTTTTTGAATAAATACTTTTCATTTTATTAATTTTTATTTACGATTCTCTTCTCTAATAATTTATACATTATTATGCATATATCTTTATACTAATAAGCATAAACAATTAAGATATTTCATTTAGGTGTAATATTTTCAGATACCTGATTTTGAAATTTATAACTATGATATTTCTGCATTAATTGGAGAATTCTATGTTTTAAATTCTCAAATCGTATGTTTGACCAACCCATAAGTGTCTCATATATTTCATTTAGGAATTTGGTTTTGGATATCAGTTGATTGTTTTTTTGACACAAGACCTATGTTTGGCTATACTGTGACAAGTAGCTGGTAAAATAATAGAACAATCTATAAAAACATACATGCTAAGATATAAAAGCAAAATGTATCAAGATAAAAATGTAAAAAATAAAAGTGCAAGAATGTATAATGTTAATGAATTTATAAATGAAATACTGATGCAAAAAAAAGTGTTACAATGAATTGATGTAAAATGTCAAACTTGAACAGAAGTTAAAAAGTGCTAAATACAAGTATAAAAGTCAATGGTATTTGAAAATTTAAAAATATTTTTATGGAATTTCAAACAAAACAAGTCTTGTGAATTAATGTCGTTGACTTAAAAAAGTGTAAACTAGAGAAATTAAAAGATGAGCATTCAATTAAAACGTGATTTATGGTAAAATTCGCATGAAATGTGGGGCGCATAGATACTGCTTGGTGTAAAAGGAGATATTTGTGTGTATAACGAGTATGTCCTATATGGAGGCGAGTCATCTTGACACAACCTCTCGTATAGGGTGAACAGGTCACAAATCAGCTGTCGGAAATACCTTCATGCCCCGGGACGTAGTAAAAAAATAAATCTGTAACACCTATTTTGTAGGAGTCTCAATGTGAATAAAATATGGATGGCAATTGGGGGCATCTGATTCTGATAATTAGAAACTATTTCTAAAGCATTCAAACTGTCAGCATAAATGATGAAATTAAGCTGAGAAGAAGACTAGATTTCTTGCAGAGCACAGAAAATTGCTGACAATTCAGCCGTAAACACAGAGCAACTGTTGTGCCAACGATAGCTCAGTGTATCAGATGGAGTTATAATGGCACAACCAACGTGTCCATCTGATTTCGAGAGATCTGTTTCGGACATCATAGGAAGTCATTATAGTTTATGAACATATAATCGTTATGATTTTAATATGAGAGTTCAGTAAAACCATTTCATTGTATTAAAAAAAAATCATATTTCGAGATAAGATTTTTTTGTCTTTCAAATTACATATGCATGCTTCCTGACGATTTTTTGAGCATCTATTCTCATGCATTTATTTTCTCTTCATGCTCGATTCCACTTTTCATAACGCTTTAAAATTACAGATTATAAAAACGAAAATTTCCAATGTTTTGGTAAATATTGGTTTAAAAAGTTTTTAAAAACTTATTTTCGTGTCTAGACATTATATGCAATTTTTTTTTAATTTGAACCTATATATACAAAAATAAGTTTGATTCTATTATTATATTTTTAATATTACGATCAGAAAAATAAAAAGGCATTCCATAAGGCTAAATTTTAAACGTAAGAGTAATTTCTGATCCTTTACAAAAGCTGAATGATGAATTATAAGGTAATGTTAAGGGAGGAAAAATTACTTTACTAATAACAGCAAGTATATTATTTTCAAATATTTAATATAAATATCATTTCGGATAAAACAAAAGAAATATTTTTTGGCTAAAAAACACACTTAGCATAAATATTAACTATCTGAAGCATATTACCATATGAGAGATAGTATATTAAACACAGAAAAAATTTCTGAGTAGACATTATAAATATTTATTTCTTCTATATAAATATTTCAATGAAAAATATTAGGTCAAGGGATTTAAAACTTCTAAAGAATAACAGCGACCATGTGTTTTGAGAGACAAAGTATTGCGAAAAATATTAGAATGATAAAAATAAAATAAAAGGCTTTTTTTAATCAGTTTTATACAATATTTCATGAATTATGGGTCTTTTTTTGTCTTTCAAAAATTCATAAAATTTATTGTTCCAAAAATAAAATTGTGGCTTTCAAAATCTTATTTTTCTATTTTTATAGCTCAGCAATATATTTGTACCATTTTTCTTCAAAAGATATAAATTACCCACTTAATTTGATTCTTTTAACTATATTTTATAGCGGTAGAAAAATATTTTAAATCATTATATCTTAAATGCGAATATTATTATTTTCTTCGAGCAGTTGTGTAAGATTTCTTGCAGTTCGAATCATAGTTAAAGGGGAACCTGCTTTTCTCTCGTTTTCCACACTTATATTTTACCAAGAAGGATTAATAAATTCGCAAAAATTTAGTATCTTGAAAAGTCAGTTTCTTTAAGTATCTACAATATAGAAAAATATTTTGAGATTAGGTTCCAACGCTATAAAAATATAATACATTTTCTTTTTGGATTTTTAAGGAATCAATAAACATCAATTTATTCATAAAAATCCAACATCTCTTACTTTGTTATTACACATACTATGTTTAGGCTTCATAGTGATATATTAGCATGACAAATTTTATTATTTCGAATACAGTCTTTATATTGAAACTTTCGATATACATGTTTTAACATCACCGTCCCATTTGGAAGCAATAGGAGAGCTATTTTTTCAAAGACATCATAAATTTGAAGCTCGATCAGATAACAAGGGTGACAACTGAGCTGCCATCAACCTCTTTTACTTCTTCACAATACCAACGGAAAAACATATGGCCCCCGACGTCAGTTTTGCCGCTCATCAAGCCCGGATAACGACTGAGCTTTAGTGTGCCTAAGTCAAGAATTAATTACGTAATTCCAAGGTTTTAGAAATATTTTTATGAATTGTCACTAAATTTTCCACAGAATTTTGTGTTTTCCTGAACTAAAATTGATTTTTGAAATATTTAAAAAAAACAAACTTGAAACATAGAAACGAAACTCTTTTTCAATTCCTACTATTACTCTCCCAATATATATATATATATATATA
>JAPMOR010012991.1:117045-173927 GCA_026543865.1 Argiope aurantia
TGTGTGTGTGTGTGTGTGTGTGTGTGTGTGTGTGTGTGTGTGTGAGTTTGTGTGTGTGTGTGTATAAATATTTGTAAGATTAATTTTTTTAGTTCAGACAATATTTAATAGCTAATTTAAATTCAAAGAAATATCTGAATATTTACTTTCTCTATTCTATAAATAATTACACGGAAATATTACAGTTAAAATATATTTTATTATGCTAAAAAGAGTGTAAAGTATATAAAAACTTATTTTAACATGTTAATTTCAAATAAGCGATTAATTCACTTATTCATTTCTAAAACTTCATATTTGCAAATTTTTCACATAAAAATACACTTACAAAATTTCTATTAATAAATAATTTAAGATGAGTTCTATGTATAAATATGCTGAAAATGTAAGCTACATTTGCACAGGTCTTTATATGTAAATAACTGATGACACAAGAATTCGTAAATTTTCTTTAACAGGAATAAGTATGGTGATATATTTATTTTCTTGTGAATATTCTACCAATTATTTTGGACTGTTGATAAATAAAGGAATTTCCATCTTGATTCCCTTATACATATACTTGTTTTAAAAAAATTCGATACAAATCTTACCTTCATCATACGTCGTATTCTTAGAATATATTATTTCATCAGTTCTGAAAAAGAACGTTTTTAGGCGACACATTCAAAATATATATAATTTAAAAAATTCTACAGGTTCAAAATATTTGAATTCCTTCCTGTCTGAGTAAAATATTGATTTTGAAAGATATCCAAGTTGATAGTTTATTCAAATGCAGCCAGTGAAATTGAGAATTCGAAGGATTCCACTTCGACAAGAAAACAAATCGAAATAATTTGCGAAACTATAGCGTATTATGTTTCTTATGAATTTTCTTATTATTCTTTGAGCTGGAATAGATTTATTTACTTCAAATAAAAGAATTTTATTTCGATTTAGCATAATAAATGAATTTCTAATGGAACAGAATGCGATTTATAAGTATGTAACAGATAAGCTCGGAAAATTATTCTTTTATAAAAGAAATTGCATTATCTGAAGAGGTAATACAAAACCTAATACCTACAAGATGAAGATAAAAAAATTAAATTTGAACCATTATAGGCAAAAACCAATTAACTATATTTAGGTTGAGAAGTACACAATTTAAAATACAATAATTTCTTTTAGGTAGTCACAATCGATTGCCGACAGGATGGACATAATCTAGACAGTTTTTTTAATATCAAAAATAATTCAATTATTAAAAAGCGGAAGAAGTTATGCCAGTAAAAATTATTCTGTTTTTCTGGTGTGTTAAGCTTGTAAATCTTTAGTTTAGCATGACAATTCAAATAACCAGGAATTTAGTTTAGTTTAGTTATATTAACGTCTTGTTTCAAAGCAACAACTAGGGCTAATTTGGGACGGAATCACAATTTTGAACTACGGTAAGATGACGATAACAACAACTGAGCTGGCAGCCCCCCATCAAATTTCTACACCTCACTAACGGGAGGATGTTAGGTCCCGATGGATTTCACGTAACCCAGATCCGCTTACACGAGGATTCTTAGATGGAAGTGGGTTTCGAGTCTGAAATACCTCAGTTCCGAAGCCGAGAACTTACTATCTGGCCACCGCGGGCCACAATTAACCATGTACGACGGGCCAAGTGATATCAAGAACAATAACTTTAAATAAGGAGATTTTTTTTTGTAATGCAAGAATTCAAACAACATTAAATACAGTAGTCTCAACGAAATTTGCTCACATTCATTCACTCTCCCGGAATGGAATTGTAGACCTTGGGCAAGACAATGACCATCTTAAGTCAAAAGATTTCTATTTTCAGAGATTCCACAAATGAGAGTTTTGTGCTTCGTAGTATGATAGAGAAATCTGAATAACCATATTTAACATCTTCATTCTTAACCAGTTGAAATTTGACATAGAACTGCAATTTTAAAGAAGATGACAAAATAAAAACAAAAAATTCTGTTTAAATCGTTGAATGTTTGGATTATTATGTTTGAATTTGTGCAAAACTGCGGACCGCTAGACTATATTTTAGATAGTAAATCTGTGTACCATAATTTTATTTATCTGGCTCTTCATGTTTTATAGATAGTTTTTGTACTCGGGCAACCAGAATCACAAACTTCCCTCAAATAATTTTTTCTTAATATCCGATGGAATTATACAAATTCGATATAAAGACCATATAGCAAGTTTCAGTTGCGTAGTTCGGTGTATTTTATTCATCTGATGTTCTGTATATCTCTGATGTTCAGACATAGACAGAACATCAGATGAATA
Organism: Argiope aurantia; assembly: GCA_026543865.1. NCBI lineage: Eukaryota > Metazoa > Arthropoda > Arachnida > Araneae > Araneidae > Argiope > Argiope aurantia. The sequence goes on from JAPMOR010012991.1 coordinate 119,347, forward strand.
GTGATAAATCAAAAAAATTGTTTTTATGTCCTGGTGGGGGGGGTTCTTTTTTTTGGGGGGGGGATTCTTCAAAATCTCAGAATGAAATCGTACAATCAAATCCAGTTAGAAATTTTTGACGAACTCAATAATATTAGAAAAAGTCTGTTTGTAAAGTTTATTTATTTGAATTCAAATCTAAGACTAATGCATAGAATGGCATGAAAATTATTTATTAGAAATTGAAAATAATTTGTCATACAAGCTTTTAAGTAAATGGAAATTATCGCTACCGCACCATGAAATTTTCCCCATAAATCCGATTGATTTCCTTTACAATTTTGAATGCCTTACGGAACAATGTAAAGTGCACTAGAGTTCAGAAGTTAATAAGAGTGAATAATTGAATCATTAACGAAGGACGTCTATGGTGAAATAGTCGAAAATTCGAATGTAAAATGAATATAAAATAAGAAAAAAATGTGAAGAAACAATAATAACCGCTTTCATTACTCAAAGGAAATTAGTTTGCAAGTAAATCGTGTATTAGAAGAGTTGACGCTGAAATGCAAATGGTATGAAACGATTCTGAAGTTTAATAAGACATATGATCTTCTTTAACAGCTAGGCATTTTTCATATTTGCTATGATCGTTATAGATGAGTGATGGACTCAAAGAGTTTTAAACGTTATGAAAAGCCCTTTACAGTTCAAGAATGGAGTGAGGTGAATGCGGAAAGGCTACAAATTTCCCCCGATAATACTTCTGACACACTGAATGGGATTCAGATCAGGTGAGCCACCGCATGCATTGGGTATTTTCCGTTTCAATGAAGTCTTCGATCAGGTCCGCACGGTAGCAAGGAACGCTATCTTCTACGAGTACCAAGTCAGAAATATATGAAATCAAATATATGAAAATATATTCAAAATATATGAAAGATTTGATCAATGATCCAGTCTGATATTTACCCACACCTTAATTTTTAAAAAAATCTGACAACAGTATTTTTTTGTTGTTTCCATGGTGAAGTTTGGTTCGGTATTTTGGCATAAGGACCTTGAATTTGACCAGTTTCATACTCTCGTCATATAAATGATGTAAATCTGAGATCAGACTAAAGCGAGATTCATAACTGTACATTGGATTTATTAACTGTTCTGAACTCTTGTACTGATGTTCCAATGTTCCAAATCCCGGCTCAAACGTGTGCGTTTATGTATAGATGTGCAGGGAATCCAAAATATTGCTCATCTGATAGTCCATTAAGTGTTAAATCCATTTCTCGGTAACAATTATATATGTAATGACGCGTAAATATTATCAAATATCAATCTTGGAGAACAGTAGTTAGTAGTCATTAAATATTTCTCGCACCTTGAGCCCTCTGAAACAGTCTTCAGATCACACACAGAAGCACATTCAGAATTCGAGAATTTCGGTTATATTCTCAATCGAGGATTCCAACATTTCTCCTCTTCTCTAATATCTACGATTTTGCCCTTGTGTCCTCATTCGTCGTTAAATCTTTAAAAACGTTCTTTCGTTCATGAATTGCAACGATTCCTGTCTGAACTGTTTATATCGAGGTAGCCTATTTATTCCCTTTCCAATGTGTGCAAGTATTTTGCGCATAAAGACATCGACTCAAATGTTTTGAATAAAGACAAAATTTTATATTCTTAACAGATGATTCTCCGCAAATTATTTCTTTACCTATTCATCAATATTTACTCATATTCCTTCGCATTTTATGAATTACGCTCAGCTTTTAAGCATCATTGTACTCACACATATAATATCAATGAACGTAGAATTAGTATAATGGTATGAAGTCGAATTCATGACACTGAGGATTTTAAAATATGCTTTAAAAATCCCATTTCAAAGAAAATCATTTTGCTTTTGTATGAGCGTTCAACTTGCTATTAAAAATGATATTCTAACGAGAAGAATATATTCGTAATTATTTTTCTTGAAGAACCAATATTATAAAAAAGACGCAAAGAGAAATTAAAGAACTTTACGACTATTGTAACTATATAAAAATACTTAAAAAATAATTTGAAAAGAATAAAAAATAACTCTCTTTATGCAAAAAGTATTAGTAAATTGCCTCTTTCATGGTAACTTTCTTAATCCTGAAATTACATTAGTTGCTTAAGCTTTATGCATTATTAGCTTTGGTTCTATTTTGCATTTGTGAAGATTATAAAGAAGTTTCTAACATCATTCTCTTCACTTCTCAAAATAAACTTATATTTGATTATTTTATCTAAAAAATGTACATATCCCAATAAATTTAGCTAGAAACTGTGTCTAATCCATGATACGTTATACGAAACTACGTATTTTATTTGAAATTCTTTTTAAATGATATTATTTAAAAACCCCATATGTTTTATTATTCTTTGGCACTGAATATTCTTATTGACAGACCAATTTTCTTATTATTTAAATTTTCAAGAATGGAAACATAAAAATTTCTTTTTCTAAACATGGCCAATTCTCTCTAACACTATATCTAGATTAAGTATGTCATTTAATATTAAAATGTATAATTTTGTGCTAGTGGAAATTATATTCTGAATTTAATCGTGGATTTAAAAATTTATCAAATTTTTAAAGGCATTACAAGATTCTGTGTTTTGTAATATCCCAATGCTGAAGCATAACACACTCGCACATTGAAATTTCGACCCATTTCTTGACTAAGACTTCATAGTATTAGTATACTTTCATGAAATGGAATAGTTATAAAGTGAACATGCAGGAAATTGCCCGTAGTTGGAAGCTGGGAACAACCCTTTAGTCTTAAGTATGAGAGTGTAACTGAACATTAAGGCGAATATTAAGCGATGAAAGAGGGAAATGGCTGTGAAAAGTTTTAATGAGGCCGGTCCTTACTTAGCTCGTTGCTGGCAGCCACACCGAATAGTTTAAAGCGTATCAATCATGTTTCTCAGGTGACAGGGTGAAGACTATTAAACAATGCTTCCTTTGTATAATCAATCATTGTTCAACAATAAAATACAGTGAATGGAAAGTAAACCTGTTTAAATGCCCCCTATTGCTTCCCACTAATGCTTGTGGCATATATTGCGTGCATATTGTAAGAATTCACGCATTATATGCTTAATCGAATTACGCATACAATCTGGCACGGAGGCAGTAATAATAATTCATCCAGTATACTTATATTGCTAATGAATAACTTCTTTATTTGTATATTTGTAACATTTCAATTTGAATTTCAGTACCGTTACTCAAATAATTAATTATTGAATATTTTGAAAAGAATATTTCAGATGTCTGTTTTAAAATACCGCTTTACCTAAAGTATTATTTCTTTTTAACTGGCAGCAAACTAATTTTTCTTAATAATTGAGCACTGCATGGCTTAAACTACTCTACATCTTTTGTCAGAAGGCAACTTGAATGGAAAGGCCAGCCTTTTAGTATAGAAGCATAACTAACAGGTGAATTCTTATTAATAAAACTAGCATGAATTAGTATATAAAATTATAGTTTTAGAAATTCTAATAATTTGCAGTTGTTATCACTTTGAAATTTCCAGAATTTTGGGAAATTGAATGTTTTTTTTATTATTTTAATTATATTTTAGTAAGACCACGGGTCGATTTTAATAAGAAGAGAACGAATAAACAAAATGAACAATTTAGCATCTGCAATAGATTCCTATTGATACAGATTCACAAAACTTTGCAATTTTATTAAAATTCTATTTTTTTTCTTTTGGTTTTTTTGGATATAAGGATTTTTATGTAAAGTAATTTTGTGATATTAAGTTACGTCTTTATTTATTTAAAACAATGCAATTTCACTTTTTTATTAATTACTACTAGTTTTTCCATTATTTTAAATATGATTCATTGAAAGGCGCACAATACATACAGAGAAAATATTAAATTAAAAATTATACATTTAAAAGTAATTGAAATTAATAACTACATTTTGGTGTTATTTTTAAATTATAATATTTTTATGAGATAATGATGCGACATCCTACTCAAGTTTAATTAAAATTGATGAATTCTAAGATATTACATCAATGATTTTTTTTTTTGCTTTTTACTTTATAATATCTTTCTAATATATATCTTAATTTTTTTAAAAAATTCCTTTTAATATTCAAATCATTATTCTTCAGTAATTATGTTTCTTTTTAATCAGTTTATCAGATAACACCAATAAATAAAGGAACTTAATATTATTACCTGTATTAGGAATTCTCTCAAAGGATATAAAATTTCGTTCTGTTTTAACTTGATAATAAAATTCAATAACACTTTGTAACTACAAAATTTAAACCTTTAAATTCTGAAAAGAATGAAACTAAACACATATGTTAGGGGGTTTAAAAAAACATTTTATAGAAAGTTAATAAAACGTAACATACTTCCTTTTATATTCTTATGTAAATATATTGGTGTGAATGAAAGGGCAACATTCTTTCACCAAAAAATATAATATGCAGAAGCGTTTTAGTAATAAAGGCATAACTATAAAATGAAAAAATCTTAAGCAAGAAATAAAACTTTTTATTAATAAACGTTGAACATAGAGCTCAAAAATAAAATGTACCCATTTGTGGTTAATAGAGAAAATCGCAAGTATTTAAATGCAATTTTCTTTCTGAAAATTTCGGAAGAAGCAGTTTAACATCATTTTAATGCAGACACTCATCATTAACCATCATTTTAATGCAATGATTATTTAGGAGATTTTGCCACTTCTGGTTTGGCATCAGTCAAGGCTATTTTTCTAACTGTGACTGACTGCACTCGGTCGTGATTCTCTTAAATGCTTCAAGTATATGCTCTATTGAATTAAAATATGATGAGTATGTTGACAATACCATTTAATGAATAGCTTTTCTTTCCAAGTAGATTGTTAACATATACTGTATTATGACAACTGTCAATATTATCCATGAAAAAATTAGGCGATTTCCAACAGCACCAAAAAATTGTACACATATGGCACATTATTCATTTATTGTTCTCTTTCTGTAATGCTAATTTTCTACTCTCTACAAATAACATGATAGTTCAGAACTTCATATTCTACCTCTATAATGATCTGTTTTTAGAACGACGATGGAAGAAAAGACAATTCCGAATTACTTCAGGTATACTAATATCCTGATAATAAAAGAAATAAGCTTCTCTCTCCATATACAATATATAGACGATTATAAATGAATATCCCAAATTTTCAAGGATATTAATAGAAAGCAAACAAACTGTAGCCTTGATTCTCATCATGAATTATGAATAACAATTTAACAGAGCGCATTAGAAACACCTTTAAAATTGCGAACAATTTCAAGGTGATACGATCATTTATGCCATGTTTTTTCATCATCCCTAATACAGCTTTAAAAGTCTGTCAATTTGCTTATCTTAAGTTTATCAACGTCATTTAGTAACCGGGAAACAAACTCCTAATGTTTGATGTAGTTCCAGAAAAAACAATCAAGTATCAAAGTACATGAATATTTGCATCCTTCTTAGCTTCATACCAGGCATGCAGAAAAAATTCTGGGATAAGTTATCGTACTACTTCAAATTTTTTTCTGTATTTCTGAAGATTACACTTACAACTGTGTTCGGTTAAAACTTTCAACTGTTATTTTTGATTTCCGATGAATAACAAGATGGCACTTTTTTTTCCTTTAACATACCTACAAGTTTGAGATATTCTTTTATAATCACTTTGTACTTTCACGCTGCTGGTCACTCCAATTGGAGCTTTCAAGGTAAAGTAAATATATTTTCGTTAGAAAATCTCAAAGAAGAGTTTCTAATTCTCACCCGGTTTGTAGGTTAAAAAAGAGCACCTTCGAATTCCTTATTCACCATTTAGTGAAATATTCTGGAATGTATAATTGTCTGTATCCATTTCTATACTTATTTTTTTTTATTTTTTTTTATTTTTCACTTGTGGTAGTTTGGATTTATTGGTTTGAATTATAATTTTAATGTAACTTCTCCAGCGTTTTTAATCGTTTTCGCTACCATCTAATGATGTTTTCGGCAATTCTGAATTTATTAGAAAAATTTCTGCTTCAGCGGCCTTTTTCTAATATTCCTAATATTCTTCATTGGTGGATTTCTCCGCATATCCTCTTTATTTCTTATCATTTGCATTTCGTTATCAAAAGAAAATCCATAAATCTTGCAGGTAATGTATACATAACAGTCTGCACATTATCCATTTTCACATTTTCTCTTATTTTATTTGCATGCTTGCAGCTTAACTCAAAATATTTGAATATTCATTATTCATTCAATAATATCTATTTCCTATAAGTGACGACCGTATCAATTTATTTCAGCCACTCACAACTTGCTTTTGTGTTCTAGCTTTTGATGATTTTTATTTAAATTCTTGTCTCTATTGCAAATAAAAATATTAATTTTTTCCTTGGGCCCTCTGTGCCTGCTTCTTTAATTATACGTATATTTATTACTTTTCTATTTCCTATCACAATTGGTAATTATGGAATACTATTTTAGACAATATTTGTAGTATATTTGACTTCATTTTTCCTATTTCAATGAAATCTTGATTGTTCATATGTACAGATTACTAATGCGATTTGAAAGTATAAGCAGATACATTTCAAATTCTATCAAAATATTTTAATATTGCAAAAATTGAAATTTAAAAAATATAATAGCCATCTTCGGAATCTCAAAAAGGTCGGACATAAATTGAAATTCCCCTGGATTTTTCAGCAACAACAAGTTTATTTTCCATTTATATTTCCTTTTTCATGCATTAATTAAACTATAATTCTTCATATGTACAATTTACTAATGGGATTGCCAAGCATAAGTCAGGCATCTAACTCTCCAACCCGCCACGAAGGCACACGGATTTAAACCATAAAAACTGAATGATCGGACCGCCGCAACAGCAACATTGGTAGGAACTGTGGTTGAGTCCTAAGGGCCGTCACCGGCCACGGTACAACCCTCCCCGAAGGAAGTACGTCCCGTCATCGATGGGAGGAGTCAGATCCCCCACCTATTATTGTACTCTCCAGGGTGGCGAGATTCAACCACCATGCCGGAAGCATCTCACTTCAAAGTCTATCAAAATATTTCAATATTGCAAAAACTTAAATTTTAAAAATAAATTGGCCATCTTTGGAATCACACAAATGTTTGAAAGAAATTAAATCTCTTCTGGTTTTTTTTTCAGCAACAGCAACAGTTTATTTTTTTTAAGTTTATATTGCATCTTTCCTGCTTTAATGAAACTAGGATTGTCCCTAGTACAATTTACTGATGAGATTTCCAAGTATAAGTAGAAACACTTCAAAGTGTGTTAAAATGTTTCAATATTTCAAAGACTGATTTTTTTAAAACTATTATAACCATGTTTGGAATATCAAATCAGATATAAGGAAATTTAAATTCTTCTGGGTTTTTTCAGCAAAAACGACGCCCTGCTTTTTTTTTCAAATTTATATTTTTTGGTCCTTTTTAGCTCTTATTGCAATAACAAATCCGATTAATGAATTTACATGAGTGGTGCCCTATTTTATGACTGGTGTCCTAAAAAATATATTAATTACTGTTTTACTTTCATTATGGCTACAAGCAGGTATTCGTTTATATTAAAATAAATCCCTTAGTTTAATTTTATAAGTGTCTCTATCATCTTTGAGGATACCTGTTTTTTTAATGAAAAATACTGTCATGCGTTTTCAAAATTTTTTTCTAGAAATGTCATTTTTTCCATGCTCTATTTTATGCGAATACCTGATTCGGATATTTTATTGAAGCATTTCCTTCAATCAAAAAGCAAACTTCCATAAGTCAGCAATATATGTTCCGGACCGGAAGGAATCTGTTGAGGAGAGGGAATGGCTTGCGGGGCAACATAGTCAATCCCCTAGCTGTTCTGAAAACGATTTGCAAAAACAATATTAATGGTCTTCACAAGTGTGCCTGACACATCGAACGTAATTACCATTTATTCTTATCTGTCCTTATAATGATTCGAAGGAATAAATTTTGGCACATTCGTTTCTTCCAAACAATGTAACCGAGTTAGAATGCTGAAAAAGACTTTTCCTGGAATTTCGATATTTTTCTCCGACAAGTTCATTATAAATATTTAAATGGGACAGTTTTTATCTATTGTCTATCTAAGAACTTATTCGCTTCACATTTACTTTCAAACCTATGCATATTTACTTTTAGGAAATACATATAGGAAACACGCCATCTGACACACACACACTTAAATATAAATGATAAATTAATGTTTATAAACGCATTGCAAAATATTTTATTTCTTTAAAAAAATGTACTTAATTAATTTATTCAAATAAATTTTTAAATTATAGATTTTTAGTATTCCGTAAAAGTTTAATTATCGAATATTGTTTAATTATATATATATATATATATATATATATATATATATATATGAGATAAATTATTTATGAAACGATTACGTTCAATAAGTGTATTTGATTTTTTTTGCAATTATTTAAAAATATTGAGTTTATTCTAAAAATAATACGCACTAATATTTTGATAATTATATGATATACATTTTGAAAGAAGATTCCACTTCACTATGAAAAGTGTATATGTTAGGGAAAATGTGATTAATTCGGTGATTACATACAATCACCACTAAATTTATTTATTTATTTAATTATGAATAATCATCGATAACCACACATAATCACCAGTTTATCATATTTACCATAAAATATATATTTACATACAGAAACTCGACACACTCCGAAACATAGATCGTTATAAATTCTGGTGAAAAATGACTGATCCATGCAAAGATGGTTAAGCTATATCTATATAACTGCACAATCTACATCATAACTATACATAGCTATGCATGTAATCTGCGTAACTTTTACCTTTTAAATGATGAAATCGTTCTTTTTTTTTTTTTTTTTTTTCATTTCTTATATTCAGTTGAGCATAGAGAATCGTTTCTGTTTGAGAATTTTCCAAAACTGTCATGTTTAAAATATTCTTAAGATCTTCGAGATTGATATAATAACATACCATTTTTCTACGTCAGGATCTGATTTCAAAAGTTTCCAGATAACGGAGGAAGGTAATTAACGTTTTGACGTTAATCAAATAGAACCAGGTTGGGTAAGTTGGGAGAAACTAAGGTATGTTTTAATTGTAGACTTTGCCCATTAGATGGTTTAATTTAGTTTAATTATATTAACGTCTCGTTTTAGAACAACAATAGAGCTATTTTGAGATGGACCTCGTAATTTTGAACCGTAGTCAGATGACGAAGACGACACCTGAGCTGCCACCTCGTTCTCCAAACTTCCACACTATACCAGCGGGAGAATATTTGGCCCCGACGGATTTGCCGTGCATCACACTAGCATACATGACAGTTTTTTTTCAGTGAAATTGGGTCTCGAACCTGAAATCCTCCAGTTCCGAAGCCGAGAAATTATCACCAGTCCAAGGCGGCCCACCCATTGTATGGATATATGGCAAAGGAAATTCCGATTTACATTCAGTTATAGGAAGGTGAAAAAACTTATTATACAAAATGATACAAATTTAATTTAGAAAGTATTAAATAAAAACAGAAATCATGACAATAGCTTAACATAATATCATGGCTTTAGGGGTAAATACATTTAGCTTAAACAAGTTATTTCCCCTAAATTCCTACATAAGTACTATTACTTTATGTAAGAATACTGAGATAGTATCGATTTTCGAACAATTCTGGTGGGCATGCCCAGGGGAAAAAAATATTTTACAAAATATTTCAGATTTTCTTTAGACAGCGTCATTATGCATTTCCAGCGTTTTAAAGCGTCATTATATATTATGAAATGTAATTAATACAGGGTGTTTATTTAGTCCCGAACCCATTTTGATGTTTAATAACTCATAAAATAATAAAGATTGATTAAAATTAATAACATAAGTGGTTAAATAGACTCAAAAAGTTTCATGACACTTGTCAATGGACTTCCACGTGTGCCCTCATCATCGCACGGAGAATATCAAGTCGATAGTCAATTTCACGCCAGGTAGCGGCAAGCATGCCGGCATCCACAGAGCCTATTGCGGTTGTAATTCTGGCTTTTAGGTCATCAATGTTCGACACTCTCCTCCTGAAAACGTTCGCTTTTACAAACGCCCAAAGGAAAAAGTCCAGCGGCGTTATGTCAGGTGATCTGGGTGGCCAAGGAACTGGACCTCCTCGCCCAATCCATCTTCCTGGAAAATGGCCATTCGAAGAAGTACGAAGGATGGTACCCCAATGAGATGGCGCACCATCTTGTTGCAAAAATACATGTGGCTGAAGCTCTTCTAGTTGTGGAGATACGAAGTTCTCCAACATGTCTAAGTATACGACTGATGAGACCGTCTTTTCTGTAAAAAAGAAAGGCCCAATGACTCGGTCGTGCATTAGTCCGAACCACACATTAACCTTTGGGGAATCCCTTTGTGCCTCACGGTATTCATGGGGGTTTTCAGATCCCTATATGCGCACATTACGGAGATTAACAATGCAAGAAACATGAAAGGATGCTTCATCGGAGAACATTATGCGCTTCAGAAAATCAGCAGCATCTTCTATCCTCCTTAGCATATCTGTTGCAAATGCCATCCTCCTAGGTCTATAGTTCGGTTCCAAAACTTGAACAATTTGAACTTTATATGCATGCAGTCTAAATTTTTTCTTAATAATCTTGTACACCGTCGAAATTGGTATATCCAATTCTGTTGCCGCTGATCTCACAGATATTCTAGGATTGTGTAAAAATGTCTCTCTGGCACGCTCAACATCAAAATCACTTGTGCAAGGACGTCCGGAACGTTTCTTATCTGCGATACTTCCAATTTCTAGAAAATTCTTTTTCCACCGCAAGATGCTGTTTTTGGATGGAGGATCTTTTTGGTAAATTCTGAAATTTCTCTGTGCTTGCACTATCGATTTCGTTTCTATGAAACACCATTAAAACTGTGCTTTCTCTTGTTGTGTATGCATTCTCCTTAATATCCGCTCGAATAAAACATCACATACAAAAGTACTACATAGAACAAACACATCAAAAGTAAACATAACGTTTCAATTGTTGCCAAAAACAAAAGAGAGAAAAATGCAATTAATAAGCAGACGATATTTAGAAAAGTACAGATATTTAGACTGGAAAACGAAATTATCTGAAATTAAAAACACGCGCAGACGATATTTACAAAAGTAAAAATATTCAAACCTGAAAAGGAAAATATATGAGTTATTCCATCAATAAATGCCCTAAGTTTGTTTATATCTTCATTATTTTATGAGTCATTAAACATCAAAATGGGTCCGGGACTAAATAAACACCCTGTATTATGAAATGGAAGATGTATATTTGTATTTAAAGCAATTTCAATCAAAGCCGTTTACGATGAGCTAAAGGAAAATCAAATCCCTCATACAGCTTAATAATAGGAATTTGTACATTAGAAACAAATATAATCCAAATAGCCCAATAAATCGAATTAGAGTATAATATCGAATTTCAAGCAGACCAAGATCGGAACTCTTAAATATTACATTAAAGAAATGAGTTCATTTAGAGAGTATTAAATTATAAAATAACACAATTTGAGAGAATTCGGATAGACATTAACGAGGGACTTCATGAAATAGAAAATAATATATATACTTTTATAAGGAGCTTCAGCCAATTCAGCTCTACGAAATGGATAAGCTTCTCCATTACCATTCAAAACTTTGGTGATACAATACACTAAACATAATAAAATGTTATTGAATTATAAAAGTCTTAATACTTTTCCCGCTAAACGCAAGTTTATTAGCTTATGTAATGTGAATGAACATTGAAGCCTTATTTGCGCTAGAATTTCGTTGTATTTCCAATTTTCGGTCAACTTTCAAATCTTTCTTTGTACTATTAAAGTGGAATTATAGTGACGAATGATTGTAATAAGAATTGAATACTACAAGGTATCCGAGAAATATATGTGTTATATATAAATTAATATTATAGAATCTGATTTTAACGCATACCAAAGTTTTAAAACTCAAATTTATAAATACAAAAGTGGAATTTTTAACAGAGGCGGTGTTAACAATGAAGCAACGGGGGGAGGGGGCAATTTCTACCTTGTCGGATCCTCCCCCACATAAGCAAAAAGATTGAAAGTTTCGTCATCAAATGGTTTCACCACTTCAGGATCGTTGTGGAGAGCTGGGCATTAACGAATCTGATAACTTAAAACCATCCTAAATTCAATATACTGTAAGCAATCGAAATATCCAAATGAGGTTCAAGCGATTTGACTATATTTAGCTATATAATTAAATAGGTAACAGGAAAATAAGATATTATATTTTGCCAATAATTCTTTATCGGTCCGCTAAGAACTCATTGCTATGAATGGTAATGACTTCGGTAATGACCACACAGTTTCAGAGGATTCAACTGGCGTTCATTTAACTTATAATTTATAATACTTTTGGTAGTATGCCGAAAAGATGATATGTGAATATATGACATCACATTTTATCGACTATTTTTCATCGGTCTCCTAAGAACTCAATGCAATGAATGTTGACGACGAAAATTCCGCAGATTTTTAGATAAATAAAATATTGTTCATTCAGTTTATAATTTGTACTACTTTTGACAGTATAACTGACAAGATGATATGTGAATAAGATATCACATTTTGCCGACTATTGTTGATCGGCCGCCTAAGAATTCAATGCGAAGAATGTCGACGACGAAAATTCCGCAGATTTTCCAAAGGAAAAGTCAGAATCTGAATTATAAAACCATAAACGATACTTAATTTTCTTTAATTAAACGTAATATAAATTATTTTGTTATTTTGAAGCCAAATTAAAGAAATTGTGTTTGCTCCCTTGTCTGCCTCTTCTGCTTTAAAGCAATAAGAAATTTCACGATTTTGGTTATTTACTGTATTATTTTATTCATTTGTTAGGATTGCATTTTTACTATAAAGAAACTTTTTATTTAAATACTCAGTCAGTAGTCAAAATTAAAGACTTTCAGCAAATGATAATCTCACTTGATGATAAAAAACATACAAAATTATAACATGTTAACAGAATATTTCTCAGTGCATGGAATGGGAATAGAATGGAATTTTATTCTTTGAGATTAATACAAATGCTGTTTACCTGGCTGGAGATAAAAAAAAGTAATGCATTGTGTAGCAATCATATGTAATGTAGCAAGGGATGATTAAAAATTAATAAAAACATTTTAAGCCAGAATGAGTTCCTCTGCATTACAATTGTTGTCATGAAAAGTCTCACAGCGATGTATTTCAGTACTGCAATCAGTTATCATTAAGAAACAGCACTTACATGTCACTCACCTCTTTATTCCTTACCTTTAGATGGCTTTTATTCCTTTTAATGCATTAAACGTGATAATTATTTTTACATAACAGGTACAATCATATTATTAAGAGCATGTATAACCAGTGGAAGTGGTATCCACAAAACTTTCTCACATATTCTCTAATAAATGGGAATTTGTGTTTTAGACTCGCTTCTTCACGAATTGAAATCGGAATTTAACACAAAACTAATTATAATTTCTGTCAAAAAATCGCATACTAAATTGATATATTTAAATCATTGTATTTTTGAATTATCGCTGATACATATTTCTAAAAGTACAGACCAACAGATAGTCAACACGTTGTTGGATTTAGCTGAATATTTGAAAGGTATCTAGACTATAGATATTAAATCGTACCGAACTTTATCTATCTAGCTCTTTTTGCTTTGTAATTATAGTATTAGTTTATATTCAAAAAGCCTATCGTATTAGTCAGACAGACTTCTTTTGAATATATTTAGCTTAAAATTTGATAACAGTATATGATTTTTTTTTGGTTTTTATATTATTTTATCACAGATAGGCAGACAGACAGACAGACATTTTCCAAAAAGGAATTTTTTGAACACAAACAGGTATAAAACGTGGAGATTTGTCAAAATATCTCTCGATTTTTTTGGCGATTATAATACCATCTCTAAAATTGACATACAAGAAAATAAAAAGAGATCGCGTTCAATTGATCGATCTGATTGCCGAATGCTTGAATGATATTACTCATAACTTCAATATTTCCGACCATTGACAAAATTTCACGTTTAAATAAATTAATTTGAGTTAAGAAAAACTTGATTAATGCTAGAATTTATCTGGATCAGGATTATTCAAGTTGTATATGTATTTTGTTCGGATATCTTGCAATTACTCAGGAGCAGATTCTCTCTCAGTGTAATGGTGTTTCCACGTATATTCATCTCTTCTTTTTAAAATGCTTCGATGAGAATCTTTCCATATGCTTTACTCTAAGAATGTCTCTTACTTATTGTCTTGCAAAACAGGAATTATTATTTGGATGAAATATATTTAGTTTAGTTTAGTAATAAGCTTTGTCTTAAAATATTAATGAAATCTATCCCAGCAGCTGTTATTTATAATATCTTTCTTTCATTCTAAGCAGCAATTCTCATAAAGTTAGTAGCATACTAAAGTTAGTAACATACATAGTGTCAGAGTGGAGCATGCAAACAGTGTCAAAGAGTCTGCCCTTACGTCTGAACCGAAAGAATTTTAACATACTATTTATACGTACATTAAAAAAACTCGACATCATGGAGCATTAAATAGAAAAAACTTTAAGATATAATTAAAAAAAGTGAATTTTATGTATATCTACAATTAATTATAATAGAAAAATAAAGTTACGTGCTAAGATAAAAAGATGAAAATATAGAACTTTTCATTTATAATGTATAATTTGACACATTTTTAAATATAGAACAGATATAAATATGCAATCTAAATACTGCGTTTATCTGTAAATTCAAATAAAATCCTGTCAGATTTGCCTTTAGCAGGAAGAAGAAATTACGTTAGTTTTCTTCTCTATATGGAGTGTTATTCTATAAATGTATTATAAATATATTTCATTTTACAATTTCACATTACCAATATTAGTATATCAGTATTAAAACTGCTACGAAATATCTACCAGTCACTAACATTGCACTTCGTATCTGAAAATACAATTTACTATCTCTCAAATCTGCATAGTTAGAAATAGTTCTAATGGGGCGATTTGTCGCCAAGACTGTTCGCCAGTCTCCATCGATTTGACACAATCCGTAGCAAGCGTGGGACTCTAAAAGTTAAGGATAACGCATGCGTAATGGACAGTCAGAGGCAAGATCATTGAAAAAAAATAAACATTCATGGAAAAATTTTCAGAGAGTTCATTAGTACATTCAGTAGTTTCCAAGACAGATTTTGATGCAAAAATATCCATTTCTTTTAATTGTTATATTTTTACCTTATTTCACCTATTTAATTTTCCTCTCAACGCTTTTGCTAGGCTTAAAAATTCAAAATTCACTCACTTTCCGTGTTTCAATAACCATCTTTCATAGATTGGGTAGAAGAAAGTTATATTTGCAACAGAGCTACTGATAGAGATATACATTTAAAGAAATCGGAATCACAAAATGGGCTTTATGTATATCCTTATAGTTTGTATACAAATTAAAAGAATCCAGTTCTCGGTTTCCCCAATGTCTTTAAACTATATTGAATTGTTTCAGAAGGAACGTAGAATTATTTCGCAGTAATTTCACATATGCGTCAAATAAGCCAAGATTAAAGACAATTAAATAATTTTACTTAAATAAAAGTATTTGTTGAAAGAGAAACTTCTATTTGGAAGGATAATATTTTAATCTTTAGAGACAGATACTGCATTTGTTATTTTTTTTCGAGTACGCTTATAATATTGCAGCCTTGACTGAATGCGGGAACTCACAAATGGCAACTTTATTCATCTTTTCCTAGTATACATATAATAATGCGGCCTTGACTGAATGCGAGGATTTACAAAGGTCAACTGCATTCGTCTTTTCCGAGTATATATACAATATTGCTGTCATAACTGAATTAGAAGCCTAGGAAAAAGCAACTATATTCCTCTTTTTCGAGTATGCTTATAGTATTGCAATTTTAACTAAATGAAGTTTCCCTATGGTAGACTCAATAATATATTAAAACATTTTTATGTTTGATCGTTTATTATTCATGGTTTTGTACCTTAAGCGAACAGATAATCTGGAAAGACTGTCTTCTGTATCCTTACCTTAAATAAAAATTTGATATATTGTTTCAAGGTAATTTTAAGACCGGAGCTAAATCTTTTCTTACAGGTGTACCATTATGATTACACAAGTGCTATAAACCATGATTATCCGCTTACGCAATGTTTTATTGCACATCTCTAACTCACAGTGGTTTTATTAACACGTTAACTGGTATGACGAAATATTTCAATGTAAAATGAACGGAATATAAGTTAATTACCCAATTAGCAGGTTAAAAAAATGCAATCTCTCACTAAAGAAGTGAAATTCGCTCATTTTGAATTGGTAGGAGAGCACAGCTTCTATTAAATCTAACTCAAAACTTGATTAAAGTGTCTCAGAGATAATACAAATTTTAAAAAAAATGGCTGTTAAATAATGATTTTTAAAAATAAGAAATATGCTATAAGTGGATAATCATTCAGAATGTTCAGGCACATATAGGATATCGGTAAATATTGAAAAACAATGCAAGATTCCGACGTAAATAATACAGAATAACAAAAGTGTCCATAAAACTCAACAAAGAAACAATTAGATCAATCCTAGATTAGAGTTTGGACAAAATAAAATGAGTGCTAAATTTATTTTAATAGTTTTTATTAAGCATAAGAACTCTTTCTGAAGTCGATTTTTCAGATGATGAATCGTTTTAACATGATCCTAGCACAATGTACTATATTGAAGTAAAAAAAAATATCATATGAGCCCAACAAGGAAAAGAAAGTTTCATCTTAAACACAAAACAATTCTTAATTCGTTCTTCGAAAAAAGGGTGTTATTCACAAAGAACTTAATTAATGAATGGCTTTTAAATATTTGAAATATTTAATGCCCATAATTGGTCTCATTTATATTCAATTATGGGATAAGTTAGTAATTTTATAACAACTTGAGTTACAACTCACTTTTAATTCATAAATTTTTAGTACAAAATAGCGTATTTGTATTAAAACCTTCATTGTACTCACCTTAATTAGAACCTTGCAACATTTCTTTATTCCATAAACTTAATATAAAAGTTTTACAATTATATTGATGATATTTTTAACTTACAAACAATTCGACATAAAGTATTCCTTTGGTGACCATTTCTAATAAAAGGATTACAACAGACATTCAGATGATTATTAAATCATTTTAATAAATGCATTGAAATCAGAAGGAATTTTGAATGAAATTGTTTTCTTTTTCATTTTATTCAGCTAGTCTTAAATTTTCTATTACATACTGTTTATGCACAATATAGAAAAAAAATGTTATGATCAAATATAATAGTACATAAATTTTTTATTTGTCAGCCTAAGAAAGATTTAAAAAAAATATTTTACTCATAATATCATATTAGGAGTAATAACAACAATAAAACTTGCCTTATTTCACTGAAGCATTATTAATTTCTAGAGTTTGAGTTATATTGTGTTAAAACAAAAACAAAAAACGTAGCAAAATGAACCTGAAAACAAGAATGTAAATTACAAAATTCTTCATTTATCAAGAGTTATTATTACAATGAAGGTATAAAATGTCTTTCAAATTGTATGCATTTCAAAAATAAATTGGATCTCCTTTTAATTATAATATCTCTTTGAAGATAAGTACTTTCAGCAAGAAGAAGAATGTCCTGAGAAAAAGAAGTCTGATTTTTGTATTTGCTAAGCAAACTATAAGCAGTATTCAAGAAAATTAGAACCTTCGTTAAATTGTTTCATGTTTTTCCACGCCAAAGAATCGTAAAATATTTTGCTGTCTGTTTGATGACATTACAGATTCTTCATCATTGCTAAATTTGCTTAAGCATTGTATTAGAGATTGAAGAGTTTTTTAAACAGACAGATTTTTCTTGAAGTACTTTCTTCATCTTCCATCATTTTTCTGTTTTATCATAAGCTTCTATTGTTTGCCAAGCACAATACGTTTTTTTTTTAATTTTGTACGAATAGGTTAGGAAAAATCGATTAAATAGGATCGATGCAAATTCATGAAAATAAAGAATGAAAGACATTATTAAAGAAATAAATTTTGAAATCGATCGAAGTTTTCTGCTTTTACTTAATTGGATAGAGATATTTATTACTTTAGTAATCATTTTAATGAAACAAACATTTTAAGGCAGCTATGAGTATTTGATATTTAAAAAAATGATTTTTCAATTTTAATCTAATAAAATAGGAAACACGTCATTGATAACAGAAATACATAGTTTGTATAGACATGAAAAGTCGAAAATTTATAAAATATTCTTTAATAATGTATATAACAGGAGCTCCTATGATAAAAAAATAGTTTTATTTATTTATTTAATTATTTATTTTTTAATTTCGTTAAGCATAGAATAAATTCTGTTCCTTACAATCGTATAAAATATTATATATAAATATTTATAATTATACATCTGTTAATTAATTTTTTTCTGCTTGGTAATATTAATCTTTAGCGGCTATTTACCATGTAAAATATCGTGTTTAGATTTTTAAATAACAGGATATTCATCATTTTATAAAATTTTATCACTGGTACATTTAAATGAAAATAAGTTCAATGTTATTATTAAACCTAAGTTTATATATTATGCTGATTTTCGAGGGACATTATGAAGACATATTTTTTTCTGAAGATACCGATTTGTGATTGTGATCTTGAAAACTATCGTGTCCCAATATATATTCAATTTGAGGGGTCGTGGTGCCTTGGTGGTAAAGTCTCGGCTTCAGAATTGGAAGGTTTCAGTTTCGAGACCAGATTGCACCGAAGAATCGTCGGGTAAGTTGGTCTGGTGCACGCTAAATCTGTCGGAACCAAACATCTTCTTGCTGGTGTGGCGTGGAAGCTTGGAGAGGAGGGTGACAGCTCAGGTGTTGCCCTCGTCATCTGACTGCGGTTGAAAATTACGAGGTCCGCCTCAAAATAGCCATAGTTTTGCTTTAAAACGGGACGTTAATATAACTAAACCAAAACTAAGTATATATAATTTGCCATTCAAAAAGAAATACTTAATTTTTTTTCTACTGTTTTGTAGTTAAAATAGATCGTTTGTTCTATATGTTCTAAATTTTCAATCCGATGTAAAATTTTATTTGTGAAAATGTTCTTTTTATTCAAAACTAAAATTCATGTTACGTAATAGAAGAAGAAAATATTTCATAGTTCGTGAAATGACAAACATCTGATTTAGCTTTATACATATCTAAATTATGAGCCAAATATTTACGAAGCTCTCAAGCATTTCCATTTTTAACCTTAATGCAGCACATTAGTTCAGAAGATATTATTTAAAATGCAAAATCATGAAATTAAATATGTGTAAAATTGTGTTGTATCGAATCTCTGAGAGTAGCATAATATTTTGTGTTTGCATGTTTACACTTTTGTATGCGATCTGTTTGAATATTCAAATGATTTAATTGAAAATAAATGCTGGAATTCTTATAACATATTCGTAACTTAAAAAATTATGGATTATTGTTAAAATTGTTGAATCAATTTTATTTATTTACAAAACAAATATTTTCCCTTCTACAAGATTTATTACTTAAAAAGCACATGCCAAAATTTTTTTTAAAAAAATCCTTGTTGAATTTATTTTTTTTATCCGTATTATTTTCGTTGGGTTTAATCTTCTTACTAAACACTTAAATTTCCAAGTTAGACTGATTAGGGACCTTTTTGTTTAATGCAATTAATTAATAAAGTGATTTATTCTAGAAACTGTGATTAATAAAGGAAAATAAAATGTAAGAACGAGTATGTGTTTGCCTTTTCTAAGTAGTTGTCTTTTTTCTACTTTCATTTACGGCCTCGTTATAATTTAAAAGAATAAATTATGTTCTAATTAGTTTCATATCTTAAATAAAATAAAACTATAGCTTTAAATAACATCCCCTGGTCTATTAGGATTCATTTATTTATGATTTAAATTTATGATTGAGTTTAGAAATTAAGTCCTAAATTTTCATATATATCTTCCAAAATTTAGACTGAAATTTTATTCCATTTCATAGAATTAGTTATTTTAAGTATTATTACTGGTTTCATTGTGGCTGATATTGTAAATGTTTATTAAATCAAAACCATATATATTAATTACTTTATGTAGTTTCGACTTATAAAAATATTAAAAAATTAAAAATTAAAAATTTTCTTACTCTGAAAAGATTATATATTATTTGTTTAAAAAATAAGCGTTACTCAGAATTCTTTAAAAATATTCTACATTTTCAAAAAGTTAGTAAATAAAATAGGTTTATTATAATCAAATAGAGAAAAAATATATTATAGATAATACACATTTCAAGAACTAATATTAATATACAAATACATAATTTTATGGAATATTTACTAAATTTTGATTGAAGCATATCTTTAAAATATAAAATTCCAAAGATCTTTTAAATAAAGATTAGATTTTGAATATTATCTGTTAAAAATTTCATTTTGAAATTATTATTAACTGATTACTAAGAATAATATTTAATTAACGCAAACTCACAGCTTTCATAATTGTGCTGCAAGTAAACTAAAAGGTTTTATAAAAAAATTTTATTACATTAACTTTTAAAAAAAGTTTGAATAGAATAGAGCCCAAATGTTCAGAACAGCGGATGTGCATTTTGATTTAAATATTTTTGCCACTAAAATGATGAAATATCCACAAAAATCAATGTATAATATTCCTCATGTTTTAATAAATAATAATTGAAAGGACAAATAAAAGATTAAATACTAATAATAACTTTAAAAAATGGAACTCATTTTTGCTAACAGAAAATAATGTTGAAAATTAAATAAATTAATCAATTGCCAGTCCTGCAATGATAAATTCTTACAAAGTTAATAATAATAATATGAAAATAGAGAATCAACGAAAAACAATAGCATGGTGTTTCATCGTTTATTGAATAATACCCTGTTCAATGTTGATATCCTGTATATAAACAATAAACCTTATAGAAAGAAGAAAAACTAACATATAAGGCATACTCAAATTTTACTAAAATCCATTTTTCAATATAATTTTCAAAATAAAAATGCCAAGTTTGATTAAAATATATGACATAAAATTAAAATATGTTAAACCTGTTGAATTTTAAATATCTAATTAAGTTAAATTGTATTAATATTTCTTTCAAAAACCAATAATATATGATCATAGATCTATGAGTCTCTCTGCTTTTCTAATGATATGCTTCCTTACGTAATTTACTCATGAAGAAGAAGTGTCAGACGTGAATAAAAGGGATAAAAGTTTCTTATTTTTTTGGATATAATTAAAATCGCAAAAGAAACTGTAACTAGATACTTTAAAAATAAATATTATAAAACTCATTTAAAGGTGTAATCCAAAACGCAATTTTTCTATGCTCATTTATTTCACATTACTTTTTATTATGTAGACAGATTTCTGAACAATGGATATCAAACTCAAATTAGATAAAATGTTTTGATTAAAATCACTTGTTAAAACGTTATCTCTTGTGATGAAGTATTGAGTTTGAAACAACAAACAATTGCAATTAAATAATTAAAAAGTAATAAAAATAGATTTCTCAGATTTCTTTTTCCCTTTTAAAGCAGTAAATTTGCTGGAAAGAGTTTTGATGTACGTGTTCAGGTTACCATTTCTTTAGAGGCTCTTCAGAATTAGGAAAAAATTGTAAAAAAAAAAAAAAATGTTTCATAGAATACGATGATCAAATTTAATGAAAACTTTTTTGAAAAGGGGATGGTTTTAATTATAGTTATATTAACTAAGGAAAAAAATTGTAAAAAAAAATATTTGGTGAGTTATTACATGCAAAGTTTGTTTATTGATGGAAGTGATTTCGGAAAAATTGTATATCATAGTTTATATGTGAAAAAGTTCCACAGAAAACTATCTTACATTTATGATTTGAATAAAGAACGCCATGCGAATACCTAGCAGGATGCCATCTCTATCTATTATTAAAATCAACATCCATTTTATCAGGATAGAATCTTTAATAATTAGGTAGATTCCAATGGGAAGACTACCTATGCAATGGTTCTCATGATAAGACTTCGGGAAAATTTCTGATGTTCTTTACCTATCCTGGTATCTATAACCAAAAAACCCTCCTTCGATCACAAATTTATATATATATCTTTTGAATAGGATAACTATAAAAATTTCGTTTGTATTTTAACTGGCTTAGAATATGTTAGTAGAAATTGAAAATATCCAACGAGTTCGTAAATGGTCTATCTAGCTAAAATATATTGGAATTGATGGTAGGGTATAACAGTTTCATTTCGTTATAAATTTCTTAATATTGAAGAAAATAAATAAATTCAATAACCAAATTAGCGTCTATTTAGGATGAACCAATTTTGTTTTTAAAGTGCTTCGATAACTTCAATATCTTAAAAGTTAGGGACTGAAAAGTAATTTTCAAATCATAATTTTGGGCAAGTATTTAGTTTTTTGTTAAATTTCTAACATTAACAATTCATTTTGTCAGATAGTAACTAAGATATTAAGAAATCTAACTCTACCTTCCAGCTTACCAAGATAAATTTTTTTCTTCAATTTATCCCTCTTACTCATGCCCCAACTTACTGTCTCAGTTGTTTATATTCCTTCTTAATTTGATTAATGAGTTTAATTTTCTTTGCTTTTTAATATCGTATAATATACGTAATAACAGTTTACAACACAAAAGAAGATTTATATTCTTAATTGAATGTAAAATACTTATTTTTAATTTAGAAAATTAAACTGAAAAAAGAAGATTATAAGATTCGTATGTTTTCAGCTTTCTTCAGGAACCAAAAATAGTTGATTCGATAGAAACTTTAAAGTATATGCAAATGGAAAGGTTGTTTATTATTCAAAGATTGTTTTATCTTTTAAAGCTGTCCATATTTAAAAAAATAATGTTGATAAACAAAATTAAATTAGCGACGAAAAAAAGTTATTCATAAATCTTTGAACATTTTTTTAAATAAAAAAAATATATATTTTTTTAAATTAACAAATATAATATTCCAAAGTTACCTGATTTATGGAACGATTGAAAGGCTCAGAAGTCAAATCTTTAGTTTGATAACAAATCCCTGTCAATGTTCATTTATTGATAACAAAGCTTAACACCTAGGTTGCTGTAAAGAAGAATAGTAATAAAGTATATAATTTTCAAACATACTGATTCAAAATTGCTAAATTTTAAATGAAATTGAAATGCATTTTGGAATTATTTCTTCAAATATAGCAAATTCCTTTGATGATCTTAAAATTTGTTTCTCCGTTACATAAAAGGATTTTATGAAGTAAATTAATAAATCGTTTTTATATTTCTTGATCAGCAACCATGATCAGCTCCTCTTTAGAATCTATTCTCTTTTTTTTTCAATTTTAGACGATATTGTTCTGTTTGGGACTGTCATTTGCTTTTCTGATGAATTCGATCTTAAGGTTAAATTCTACTTTCCAGCTTTTTGCAACAATTTATTCCCTCCTCTTTATGTATTCAACTTACAACCTTTTATTTTATAACTTCGACATTTCTTTGGAATCATTACTATCAATTTTAAAAAACTGTAACTGCTTTGTTAGACTGAAAACATTTTCAATTACATAATCATTTCTAGCAGAGTTTATGGAAAAATTTTGAAGAAGACTAGACATTTTCTTTTTATTTTTGTTGTTTGTATCTAATTCTGAATTATGAAAAATTAAGCTTAAATTCGGAAACGTTTGAAAGGTGAATCCAGCATTGTGCAACTTCGAAATCGTTAAGTCGAAGTATTATTGTGGGTATTAGAATTTTAGCCTCAAAGTAATTTCTTTCATACTATTGATACATTCATAAATTAATATAATGGATATTATACAAACCACAAAGCAACATAAGTTTAAAAAAATGAATAGACTTATCTTTTTAGATATTTTGAAAGAAAAGGGTACAATGCTTACTTTTATATTTTCTTTTGAAAGATATGACTCATAAAAATGCTGAAACTGTTAAAATGCATCATGTTCAATATTATTAAATTTCTGAGTTAAAAAGTTTGATAATTTTACAAAGAAATATTTAAAAATAATACATGTTCGTAAAAAGAATTTCATAGATGTTAATAAGTTTAATCATTAATAGATTTCACAGTAGATGAAATCATCATATACATTTCATTTACTAATTAATGAATTGATTGTATTATGAACCAAATTTCTGTTACATTGTCTAAAACCGCATACCAAGGAAATTTCAAATTTATTTTATCCGATTCAGATTTCATTACTAATTAATTTCAGTTCAGATATAATCAATGAAATATTTCTTACTACTATGGGTGTGAAATATGAAATTAATTCATATAAATTTACGATTATTGATTTATTCTTTATATTTTTTTTGTATTTACAGTGTGCTGCAGAAAAAGCCAGACAAACAGTTTTTAATATAAGTTGATTAAAAATAAGTAAGTTAACAAAATATAACAAATAATAATAAGAATAGACTTTTACTAATTAATAAATTTAGTTTGTTTCAAAGTGACCGCTTTTGGCAGGGATGCAGAAGCTCGAATGCTTATTGAAATTTTCTTCAATGAGCCTCAAGTCTTCTGCCTTTAATCTATCCTATTCGCGTCGAAACCATTGCTTTGGAGAGTCCAAACTTTTATGTCGTTTAGTGCAAGCCCTTGACACCAGAATGGATCATACACATGTAATCATGAGAGTGAGATTCGGTGAGTTTTGTGTCCACTCTCCAGATGATATCAAGTCCAGAAAATGTGCCTTGTACCACTCTTCTGTCTTTTTAGCCTTACGAGCTGGTACGGAGTCTTGTTGAAACTCCCACTTTGCATTGCCAAAGTGTGTTTTGACCCACGAAAATAAAAAAGCTTCTAGAATGACCAGTTGGTACATTTTTTATTTATTTTAACGCCCTCGTCCACGAAATCCAGAGATGATTTGTTGCTTGCGCAAATTCAGCCTCAGATCATGACTGACTCTGGATTTTTGCGATGTTCAAGAATTGCTGAAGTGCTTGGAACGTCTACATACTAGATCCTATCTTCCTAGGAGTTATGAGCTTTTGGGAAGTAACGACCTTTTCATTAGTGAAAAGGAATCTCTCTCAGCGCTGATTTGCGGACCTATTTCAAAAGTTCTCGGCGTCTTAGGAGACGCACGAGTTTGTTTCTTTCAGAGAGAAGCTGAACTTTTTGAAACTTCTAAGGCTTCAACCCAAGCTCTGTTTTTGCTATCCGTTGCTCTGATTGCTCCCTTATTCTTATTTGCCGAGCCATCTTTCTCATGGAAACCCTCGAATTTCCTTGAACGCTTTTTGATACCCTTACGCCTATTGAAAGTGTTCACCATACGCTTTCGTTCATTTCCTAGACTTTGACCATCATTGCCAAGCTCTTTGAAATTATAGAATGCATCATATACTATTTTCGGAGGCATATTAAGCAAACGACCGACTTCATAACGGCGTTTTTCTTGTTTAGACAACTTTAAAACAGCATATCTTTTGATTGGCTTTGTAAAAAAGCAAAAAAAAAAATACGTAAACTAAAATGTACATTATAAAATATATTATAATTGAAGTTGTAGACAAAGAGAAATGAACAAAAATTAAAAAGAAATTAACTGACTTCTATTCTATGATCTAATAACTTTTTCCTAGTTTTATTTGTCGCGCCCTGTATTTATTTGTTGATTTTAGGAAGATTATATAATTTTTCGATTTAAAATTAATGTTTTTTTTCTTTTGTCTTTTTCTATGTTTTTTATAAAGACTAAAAAGATTTCATATTGGCAAAAATGTATTTAAAGTATATAATCCAAAATGTCTTGATTCAACTTACAGGTTAATTTGAGTTTGTAAGTTCTTTTTAAAATATGAGATGATAAACTGTATATGGTAAAAAAAATCACTTTTAGCAGATATTTTAATTAACGTGTTTTACTATTAATTTGATTATTAATTCTTTAATTCAGATGGGACAAAATAGAATATAAAAAAGTTGAATTTATTTTTAATGGAGTGTAAATTGCACATTGCGATGCAAATTAATTAAAATCCACCTAAAAACATTTGCAGCAGAGGGACCGAAGCTTAGATGAAAAAATTAAATTAATGTATGGAATCTTAGAATAAAAATGACGCGCACATTTTGAAATATTTCCAGATTTATTTATATCTAAAATTAAATAAAGCTAAATACATCTCAGGTAAAAAGATAGCATTCGATGAATATTATCGAAAATTGTTTAGTTACGTTTATAGTTAAAGAGGTTATCAGAACTCAAATTTATTAGACAAAATACGCTTCTTTTCATTAGTATATTAAAATACGTAGAAAATTATTGTGCGTCCTTAAGTGGCAAGCTATCATTTCTAGAGATAATGTTTGCAAATTAATTTTAAAAACTTCATGAGTTTATAATTATAATCAAGGGATTAATGATGTAAAAATTGTATTGAAATTAATCTACAAGAAGCAATGCAATAGAACAAAGAAAAAAGATTGAAATATCTTAAAACTCTCAGGCAAGAAGAAATTGCCCTATCGATACGAATAAAAAAAAGTTTTTTTCAGAGAAAAGCAAAATTACAAATGCTATTATGCCTTTAAGGTACAATAAAAATATTAAACTCACGTTAATAATATTAATCTCACGTTAAGAAATTGAACTTAATTTGATTTATATTGGGGATAATATATTATATTACTATAAAATAACAAGGTATTCATTGATTCTGCTTGTTTTTCTGAATGAGATAGGCATTATTTATTTATTATTATTATTTATGTATACTTGTAGAGCAAATAATAAAGAATGGGTCTTAAAATAGATAAAGAATGGGTCTTTCGGTAACCAGTTTTTTTTTTTCTATTTTAGGGTAATTTAATTTCGTATTTCCAATTGATATATAAGAGCCATTTATAAATAAATTATATTCAACTGATGTTTATATTTCAAAATATAATTTTTCTCCTTCTCCCAAATGATTTTGTAGATAACGGTGTCTCATTTTGTTTCATCGTTAATTAACTGACGAGTTGAAGCACCTAGAAAATTTTATATTTGCAATTTGTTAAAAGTTTTAAAATATTGTTGACACGTTAAAAATAATAAAGTAACTTTTCACTTACAATATTAAGAGATCAAATATAATTTTATATCTTTATAATGCGATTTTATTATATATATAAAGAAACAATAAAATAAAATGAAATAAATAAATAGGCTTATAATTTGAAGATAATCCTTAATGAAATATTTTGTACTTCAGTTTATCATAATTGTTTATTACTTAAAAACCATTTACAAAGCGGAAAAATAATAAGGAATATAAACTATTTGGCTTCGGAAGTTAGAGAGGGGCCCACATAAAACTGTATGTTTGCAGTTCCTTAAAGTTTTAACTCGATCTTGGTTAGGTATAAATCTTTGGATAGTGATGTTCCATTTATTATATCATCTTTGCTGTCAGTTGAATTTTTAAAATTATGTTGTCTGTCCTCAATAGTTGTTCTATCCATCTGATTTCTAAATTATTATTTTTCAAAGACATCTACTGTTTAACATCAGACGTGTCACCGACCATTGCCACCAGGGATACAACCCCTCCATATGCATTAAATAAACTGCTACCTCTCATATCGCTTTCTCCATATGTCAGGAGATACACTAATGCCCGCAGTTAATGCATAAATTCAACCGAATCTACAATTATTTAAAACTTTAATTGAACTGCCAGGAAAACGCCAGTCACTCTAATTTGGATTTACTTTGGATCATGCTCTTCACTGTAGTTTCATGTGTATTATAATGTGAGAACATGATGTTGTTTTGGTTAGTGTGTTTTGAAGCTCTAAATCGTGTAGGCAATGAATATTAAAGCTGGAAATCGTGTAGGCAATGAATAAATCATAAAGGGCAATTTTCATCATCATCTTTTAATCGCATATATTTTTTACCTGCTTTTACCAGTATTTCAT
Source organism: Argiope aurantia (assembly GCA_026543865.1). Taxonomy (NCBI): domain Eukaryota; kingdom Metazoa; phylum Arthropoda; class Arachnida; order Araneae; family Araneidae; genus Argiope; species Argiope aurantia. The sequence continues at coordinate 147,533 of JAPMOR010012991.1, forward strand.
TATTATTATGTATGTTTCTTTGACAGCAGATTGGCAACGCTTTTAAAAGGTTGACAGAACTATGACATCATAGCGGTTATTTCATCTCAAATTGATCGAACTCCACAATTTCTTTTTTTTTTGCCAGCTAGTAAAATTGACAACGAAAGTTTAAAAACATTATTACTATATATATAAAGAGAAAGAGAGAGACCGATAGAGAAGTCTCGTGATTCGTGATTGTTTCAAGCCGGTTTAAACTGATTAATGACTTAAATTAATTAACACAAATAATGATTTAAAAAATAATAATATTCTCACATGATAACTTGAAATTTGCGATAGTAGATTTCATTTCATTATCTTGCTATGATTTAGCTCAACATTTATTTCAGAAATAGGAATTGAAAAGAAATCGTATTTCAACAAGTCTGCTCAAAGTCATTACGAATAGCCAGATTATAGTTTTATTACTTTTTTTTATTTATGGGTATTAAACATATTGCTTGCGAAGTATGAAACAGAGTGGTCAGGTATCTAAGACTTAACAGCATTGTCTTTTTTTATTACTGTCCTTTCAAATTCTTAAAGAATGTTATCGTGAATTCAAAAGTGTATGTTTTTTAACCAAACACAAAGACAATTCTCAACAAAGCAGCAAAGCATTTCTCCTTCTACAACAAGGATTTTTATTCAACAAGACACAAAAGCATAGATTTGAATCTTCCTCAGTATAGAGCCATTTCATCTCAAATGCTTGTGCCTGATTTCAATGTCAGGGTAAAATATATCAATGGAAGAGGCTTGTGTCATACTTAGGTCCTATTATGTCTTTTTCAACATTAACTGCAAAAGTAGATGTATCCATAATTATTCGAAGATAAGTAACTGATTGTTGAATTTTTTCATCAAAACTAATAAAGATAATTCAATTTACAAGAAAAATTGAAAACTTTAGCTTAGGTGACACTTGCAGCAAACTCAACTTTTTTTTTTTTTTTGGCTCAACAATACTTAAATAATAAGCTAGCTGTTGAAATCATAGGGATACTCGCTGTTTGAAATCACTGCATGCGGTATATAATTTTTATACAGAATGTTTGTTTTAGATCATTTTAATTTTATTCAATCCAATATAGCATCCAAAAAGTTTTCCATTTTTTTATATATAGCCATTTAACAGAAATGCATAAGAAATAAATACTTTTATGGAAAATATCAGTCTATCTCTGATAAAGATAGCTCAAAACCGCTTTGAGCTAGATAAATGAAACATGGTATAAGGTCCTTATATTGAATTTGTAAATTTATTTCAAATTTTGGACAAACTCCATTCAGAGCAAGTCTGTTGCGGAGAGGCTGCTCGAATATAATTACACTAAATGAAGAGAGGTAGATGAATAAAATTCGGTACACAGATTTAACAAATGTATCGTACATATCTGTCTAATTTTGAGTCAAATCCAACAAGAGGTCTGTTTCTTTCCGAAATATATAAAAGCCATAACTCATTAATGCAGTGACTTAATATACCAAATATGACATACGATTTTGTTACTACAATTGTAGCTATGGGTCAAATTATTGGAAATATTATATATTATTTGGAAAAAGCGCCTAAACCACAAATTCGATTTTCTGTATTATTAACCATATATGAGTTATTAATCGCCAACTTCACCAAAAAGTTTAATGTTTCATAATTATACTATGCCACTGTCATGCAAGGGGTTCTCTGAAATAACATGATTATTGAAGTATATGCGAGAAAGTTTTGGAAAGACCACTCTCGCTGATTTAAGAATTTAATGGTTGCGGAGATTGATTATAACAAATGTAATATAACTAATATTTTTCATCATTAAAATAGCCGTTTGGAGACAGGCTTACACGTTCGGAATATTACTGTTAAAGTGCTGTAGCAATAAATGTTTTATTATGGAATGCAATGCTATTTTGAATTTCATCTTCATGTTTGAAAAGATTGAAAAATATAAACACATGAGAAATAATATACGCACAAAAAAACTCTTTTACTGTGCCTGTTTTTCGAATCAGGGCAATTTATTTTTAAATTAAGTGTTTTCAACTAACTGTCAGTGCATAACTATATTTAACAACAATACTTAACAGATGATAAATGATCATTAATTATTCTGGCTTTTAGCAAATTGAATGAATGGCTATTATAATGTTTTGAAATGAATAAAATTAAATTTTCAACAACAGTACAAATACAAATGATTGAAAAATAATTTTTCTTTTAATAAATTTTGTCCAAAAAAACTAAATAAATATAAGAATCAATATTTGAAAGAGCAAAGCAAATGTCTGTTATCATTTTACAAAATAATATTAGCCGGAATATGATATTAGAAAATAGCTCCTTTTACAAGCAAATAAAATTACTCAAAACTGTATTAATCTTCTGCGTGGAAACATATTTGCAAAAGCATATCAATCTGCAGATAAATAAAAATTTACTTTGGAGTTAGGATATATTTATAAAGAATGAATTCAATTTTATGAATCTTAGTTTTAACAACGAAGAAAGATAATTTGATTAAAATATTAGATGAAACAATGATTTTGTTTTTCTAAGGAGCAATATATTTTTTTTACTATATTTGAGTACTTTATTAAATTTTGTTTTATTTCATTATTTGCATAAGCGTTTTCTGTTACAGTAATGAAAATAGGATGGAAATAAAAATAATAATGTTATTAAATTGAAGAAAAATTATTCGATTGTTTTACTGATATCTTTAAAATGAAATTGTTTTGCATTTTAAGATGGTATACATATAAGTGTTTTGAAGTAATATTTTTGCAAAGTGTCTCAGGAAAACGCTTTATCTTATTAATTTTCTAAAATTTTTATTTTAATTTTGAAATAAAAGGATTGACTGTTTTTTTTACACTCATTTTAAAAAGTCAAATGAACAAATTCCATCAAAATTAAACAAAAACTGTAGATTTGTGCCAGGAACACTTGCAAGCATATGCAAAAATTAATTTATCCATATGAATAAATTTGATACCATATGTAAATACCATTTTTATTTGTTATATTTTAAAAACATTTGATTTTTATGATTATTAAACGTACAAATAAAAGCATATTTCCGGATGATGTCAAAATAATAAATTTCATTTTTTTTAACAAAATGTTCATACTAATAGTACTAATTACAAGAAATGAAACATAATTTGCAAGGAAAATAGATATCGAACTAATCACTTCATTGATGATTGTACGGAAGTTGGTGCCAATAATCATATTTTATATTCCGATGTATTAAAGAAAATCGCAGTTTCTGATGATTCCCACTTAAATTTCCATTTCAATTGTATCTTAAAAGTGTACTTTCCTTCTTTTTTAAAAGTCCGTAAAATAACAATTTTATTTTACATAATTCGTTCAATGCGTTCTCTAAATTGAAAAAAACTAAAAACTGTATTCTAGTAAACATGTATTTGTGACAAAGTGTTTGATTTTTAAGACCACAAATGATGCCAAAATACTTTTACTTTCAACATTGAAACAAATATAAAAATGTTTCATCATCGCAAAGCTTTTTAGTCATTGTATTAAAGATTGAAAAGCTTCTGAAACAGAGAAAATTTTCTGAAAGCATATTTTTCTTTCATTTTTTTTTTCTTTTTAGCTAAAAGGTGCCAGTGTTTGCTAAAGAGAGTAGTCCTTTTTTCCATTTCTTTTAAGTTCATGGCTGATGGTTGAAAAATCGATTAAAAAAGATTGATTTTAATTCCACACAGAAATAGCATGAAAGATTTAGAAAATGAACTGCTGGGTTATACATATTTCTGCCATTGCTGATAGTAAAAAGCGTATTATGCTCATTACTTTTGATTTTAGGATTGTTTATTTAAAATTTGAAAGCTCATTTTGTAATAATAGAATATTAGAAGATTGATTTTCATCCATTAAGGATATATTGCAAAAAACAGCCGGGATACTCAAAATTTTAATATGCAGTGTGTTAATTTTTTATGTAAATATCTTCAGTTTTATGTTACATTTTATATATTAACACTTAATTGGCTTGCCATTTTATCCCTACTATTTTTTTTTCTTTACCATACTATATTTTAAGAAATAAAATATGCAACGTTCTTACATTATTATCAACACCTTTTGAGTGGAAAATGTGCAATGGTTGGATTATATTAACATTATAATGTAATCTAACATTATATATTTTTCTCCTCTTTTATGTTATGTAAACGATTATTTGTAGCTATAATACGGATGGGTTTCTGCAGACAGTGTAACTACAGAAAAAATGCTTATTTATCGATACTGTTGAAGAATACTACTGAAGGTCTTTCTTAAAAAAAGTTTTTTTTTTTCCTTTTTCCTGTAAAATTGTTATTTTCTTCAGTGAGGGCGTAGTACTAATAAGTCTGTCTAAATAACGTTCAAATAATGTTGCCTTTAAAAGTTTATAAAATTTAAAGCAAGAATTTACAACTACTGATTTATTTATTTATTCTTAACTATTAACCATGTTGTATGTACAGATACCGTACGTGCTATTTTGGACTATCCTCCTATTTTATCTAAGCAAATGAAGTTCGTGATTTAAGGATTCAAATATGATGACTATAACACGCAACTAGTTAGTTATCCGATCAAATACTCACCGATGCCAATATGGTTTTATTACGGTGAAAAACAAAAACAAACAAATCCGGCTGCAAACTAGACTTAAAAATAATAATATTTTTTCTTTAAAATACGATATTTTCAAATACATTTTTCCAATAGGTACAATACTTGAAAATAACACTATATTTCATTTATATGAATATTTCTTCAATTATTTTCAGCTTATAAATCTTTATTTCATAATTTATTGTTAGAAATATTATGGAGCATGGTAATAAGTTATTGTCAGAAGCAGTAAGAGACGAAAAGATATTCGTTTGAATTCAGTTTAATAGAATAAATAGATTGACTAATAATTAAATTTCGAAAATATTAAAATATATATCGACATTGAGAACAGACGAATTAAAAAAAAACTTGAATTACAGCATATTTGGAAACGGATTAAATATCGATTAAAAATTTATTTTTACATGAATCAATGTGTATGAATCAAGAAGAATCACTATTTTTCTACCAACTGCCTTAAAATCAACTCTCAGGTGTGAATATTTACCCAGCAGATTTGATATGGTCAAACAAGTAACAATCTTTAATAATTTGAACCATTATCAGAAAAAAGTTTTTTTCTCATAGGATAGAAATGTTTAACTATATATTTATAAATTCATACGCTGGTATATAATATATTTTGATATTTCTCGATGCATCAATGCATTCTTTAAGTTTTAAGAATGAATTTTAAGTTGTTGCATCATTAATTCAGCAGTTTTATTGTTTTATATTAATTTAAACCAATGACATTTTACTTTTATTGACTTGCTCAGAATTTTACCAATTTTAAACTATTTAACTAATATGAAAATCAATTTGCAAGTCGGAGATAACTTGTAAAATTATTGTCTACAGTTTTTAATTCCTATCCTAAAGCGTTGCACAGAATTTTCATTAGCTCATTCAGTTTCATTTCCACACATACTTGAACTTCGCAAATAATTTTTTCTTTTCTTTTATACAGAAATAGGATTCTTATACATATTTATTTAGAAATATAGTCCAGTATCCAAGAAAATGGGACTTTTGTTTAAGTTATTCATAGAGTTTTTCCAAATCCGCAAGATCATTTAAAGGTCATATTGGTTAAGGCAAATACATTTTTTTTTCTTACTTCTCGTAAAACAAACTAAAATCAATTTACGTCCTGGTGACTGTTTATCAGAAATCTTATGTTACTTTTGTATGTTTTAGCTTGAAAATGGATTTTATAAAGAAACGTCTGGTGCACTAAATATTGCTTGCATGTTATAAATTAATTTTAATCTAAACATGATTATAAAATCACATTTTTCATTCATTTGATTATTAATTAAAAACAAAATTCATTCAGCAATTTATATTAAAATAAAAATTTTAGAGGGAACGAAATAAATAGTTTAGTTGATGACTCACAAGGCTGACTGAGAATTTATAATATTCATTTTTAAATTTTAAATAAACTGGGGAACATTTTAATAATATTCATACATTCACTATATCTGTAATAATAATTGCAAACGGCATATTTATGAAACTCACGATTTTGTAAAATCCGTTTAAGAATGTCATATCATGATTTATATATAGATTCAAATTGATAATAATACCGGCGATTCAAAATTATTTAAATACTTTTCAAACCATTTTCTTTAATAATATTAGCATTGATATAAGTATTCTCGATGAATAACTCTATCAAAAATGAGCGAATTTATCAATAATTTATAGAAAGCACATAAATATTTTCACAATATATATATATATATATATATATAAATATTTACACAATATATATAAATTGTCAAAGTTTTTCTTTTTTTAAATTGCACATTTTTTTTATTTGTTGATTTTTTGTCAATAGATCAGTTCTAAACAAAAATCATTCTTCATCAAATTTTCTTGATTTTGATATTGCTTAAAAATTGAAATGAAATTAACAAATTTGATGTTTTTTGTAACAAAAATAAATATACAATTGAATTTAATGTAATTATTTATTGCATCAATAATATTTTTATGAGTTATAAACGAAGCATGTACTGCACGTTATATAAATTGTATTGTATAGATACAATTATTTAACTTATATGCAAAATCCGTTAGAGGTAATTTAACTTAATTATGATAAAATGACAAGGAATTTGAGTTCTTAAAGTTGAAAGAGTTATTGGGTTACGTATAAAATAAGATTTTAATCATATGATTTTTTGCAAAGATCGGGGATTTTTAATTCCTCTCATAAATAAAATATGGAAAGAAAGAATATTTAATGAGATCAGAAACAGTCTCAGAAATATTTCGTAGCTCATCAGTAAGAAATCAGTAACAAAAGAATAAATATATATTTTAACCTGTTTAAATAATTTTAAAGTCTCAATCCAAAACTAAATTTTATTTATTTTCTATAAAGATTTTAGTTTCACATGTGTTATAGAATATAACATGTTGTTATATCACTAAATAACAAAAAAATATCACGAAATTGAAGGAAACAATCATATTACGATTTATTTGGATTTAAGGTAACTTACTCTCCGACCCTCCCCATGACACACGGATAAATAAAACTAAATGACCGGACCACCGCAACAGCAAGACTGGCGGGAACTGTGTATGAATCCTAAGTGCCATCACCCGCCACGATACAACCCTTCCCGAAGGAAGTACGTCCCATCATCGATGGGAGGAGCCAGATCCCCCCACCTTTTTGTGTACCCTCCAGGGTGGCGAGATCCAACCACCATACCGGAAGCATCTCATTCTCATTTCCAGGTGATACCCCTCGGGGAAAAATGGAAACCAGAAATATACTGTTAATTTATTATGAAAAAAGGATTCGTTTTTTATATTTAACTCTGCGTATTTGAATTGGTTCTTTCAGTTTGTATCATTTTCAAATATACGCTTATGATATCTTGTTTGACAGAATTTTATACCGAATAATGATACTGACATGTAGAAAAATAGAGCTTTTGTGAAAAATGGGTATACATTACGACGACACTGAGAAGGAATTATTCCGAATTTAGAAGGTATATATTATTATTTCAAATTAATAATAGCTAAGGAAAACTTATTAAAATCCATTTTATAAATTTTGATGTAGTTCTAATTTCAAAAACTAGAAAATGGACCATTTGGCAATCATAACAAATTTGGACTTGTCATGATTGCCAAAGATTCATTTTTTAAATGAGGTGTGCTTTATATACGAAATGTCAAGTATGAATGAAGTTTGTAATACTATAGTAATACTTTTGTTACTGTACGATATTATAATATAGTACATTGGCAAAAGACATTTGGGATTTTATAAATAAATGCATTTTCACTTGTGTTGGTGAGAAATGCAATTAATTATTGTTATTAAAAAGTAAAGTTTGGGATGGATCTTAATTTGTGCTGAGACAGGCAGAAGCAATTTTCGAAACTTGTAATTATTAAAATTGAAGTTTTATATATATATATAATAAAATATCAGATAATTCATCATAATATCAAAAGTCTTGTCAAATTAAGATATTCTAGTGCCAATTTACATATATAGTTAGTTACTCATTCAGGTTGCTAATCTTATATTCTTTGTGTGTGTATATTTTACATATATCTCAAATACATCTTTTGATACATAAATTCTTTGGATTCATTCTCTGTCAGTTTTGCAAATCAAAGAAAAGCAATAATTGTAAAGCAAAAGGGTGAAACTGTCATTTAAATCTATTTCCTTATTTCTTTAAAGATTTCTTTGGGATCGCAATAATATTATTAATAAGTAAACTTATTTAGCAATAAGTTTGGCTTTCCTGTTTTCGATTATCAGGTTTATTGCAAGTGAATTTCCGTGTGTTTGAACTCAATATATGTGAGATTATAATATCATTCAGCCTTCAATATGATTAAGTGAATTTGAGGGAAAATAAATATTTCCTCTGAATAATTGTCAATCAATCTTTTTATTGTGAAATTGTAACAACAGCTATCAATTAGATTCATTATAAAAAGGTAGTCAGACAAAATAACCCAAAGTGGGTGCTTATAATAATTTTAGGTTTCTTTAAATAATATTTCAATCATTCTTAATATTTATCAATGTCTTCAGTTTTTATGCGCACAATCTTATATCTTTAAACGCGAAATTTATTCATTCATTTCGTGCATCTCAGAAATGGCTCTAACGATTTGGATTAAATTTCATATTTGGATAAAGTTCTGTTTTTTAAGTTTATCTATACAGATGTCTTTTCTGAAATAACACGATTTTATCCACACACACAAACAAACATTTTTTTATAGTGATCTATTAGAATAAGTATATTCACTTCCGTCTCGACGTGTGGCAGGGAAGTATAATGATCAACAGAATATGAATAACGCGTGCGTTGCGGGTCCTCAGTTCGAGTCGTGCTTTTTGCTTTATATATATATATATATATATATATATACTTTTTTAACTTATCTGTACAGGCGGCTTTCCTAAAAAAAATCATGATTTTACATGCCAAAAACATTTTATAACAAATACTAGACCCTTTTTCTTTCTGGTTCCGTGCTGAAAATGTCATATAGCGCCATCTTGCATCCGACTTCATCATGGTAAAAGTGATTGTAAGTTCAAAAATATAAATAATTATAGATAAACTGTAAAATGAATTCTGTAATGTAACAGATTGTGTAAAATTACATGTTAAACTAAGTGCATTCATAATTTTGGTTTGCTTGTTTAAATGACCAATTTATACGTTGGTAAGATTGAAAAATATTACTATGTAAAATGATTGTGATTCTAATTTAAATATTTCTCCCACTGCAAAGAATTCCGAGAGAAGCATGATTCTCTAGATATGTAAGTTTATATTATAGTATAGTAATTAATTGCTCAAGAATGCGATCATAAGTAAATTTTATTTCGTGCTGAAAATCATTTGGAATGTTTTGGCTAATGTAATAATAATGCTATGTAATAAGCATATTTTGAAACAGTTCAGTTCAGTTTGATAATCATATGGGTACTTTAAAAGAAATTTTCGAAAATTATCTATATTTCATTCGTTTTCAGTATTCAATTACATTTTACATCAAATGGAATTTTTTAAAAATCATTCTTGGTTATATTCATCATTTTTACTTCAGAAAACTTCGTAAAGAGTAAGTAGTATCGACTAAGATTTTAATTATTCCTTAATGGAATCTATTTTTAAACTTTCAGCCATTATATTTCTGACGTAGGCGGAAAATTAGTATTTTTTATGAATAGCGTCTGAATATCTAATTATAAATGCAAAAATTATGCTCAAATTTTACCGCGGACAGAAGATGATTTGAATAAAACAGCAAAAAAGAAAAAAAAACTAGAAAATTAATCTTTAAAGTATATTTGCATTTAATTTTAATGTTTTTGAACACATGTTCAAATTATATAATCAAATAACTTCTCAGCATATAAGAAATAAAGTCATTAAGATGAGCACGTGCTCAAATGTTTAATATAAATTTCCGTTCTTGATGGGAAATTTAAAAATAACAAAAGCTATCCATTTCGCTTGGAAATAAAGATTAATTGTGCATATTTGTATTAAAGGTTAGATACAGAAACATGTAAAATGAATATATGCATCTTAAAATTATTAATATCAGATTTATAAATCAAATTTATACAAAAATAAATAACTGACACAAAATAACAAAGCAATCTTTAGAAAACATGTTTTCTTAATGATTACAAAATTCTATCTACTTCTTATATTATATAATTTGTTTTACTTAGAAATGCTTTTATCTTTAGAAGTATGAGAATTTCTCACTCTCTCATGGCATACATATATTGTACAATATTATATGATATTAAATACATTCACTATATCATATGATATAATATTTCATAATAGTGTGCAGCAAATTGTTCTGTGCAAATAAATATGTCAGTTTGGTATAGGTTTTGGTACCGACTGGAATGAGAATATCATGGCTATAGAAACTGGATCAAGTTTTCATACATGAGAGATTTTTTACCATTGAAGAATTTTCAGAATGGTTAGTTGAACATGCTGCGGATCAATTTCAATGAAAGAGCAGACATCTGTGATCATTTGCGATTAGAATGAAGGGATTGTAAAACTTCGCTTTGTGAATTCTCCGAAACTAACGAGATGTTTCTCCTTCATTTAGTAAACACAACAATAATCAGAAAAATGAAAATTATCGATAGAGATTATTGGTATAATTATTTGGAATTTTTAATCACTAGATGCTTTATTATTGTGAAACTGTGTAATGACGCAGATGAACTTATCTTTTTAAATCCATTGCGACTGGAAAATGTTGATCCAAATAATTTAAATACTTCTAATCCAATGCATGAAAATTAATTTAATTATACATACTTCTTAAATATAAATTATCTAACATAAAATATCGGTCAATAGTTTTTATAACTTTCAATAATATAGTTTGTAATGAAGTAAAAAAACTGTTTTATTGATTAAAATTACCTAATCTTTATTAGAATATATTCATTCAATACATCTTGGAATTCGTTGTTAATAGAAAAAAATATATATATATAAAATCCATACTGAAAATTATTAGTTCAACTAACTTTTCTTTTTAATGATAAACTAATTATTTTGGTTTAAATATTTTTTCATTGAAATGTAAACAACTAAATGCCCTAATGTGTATAGTTTTATAATTTTCTTAATATAAAATGTAAAATACTACAGACAGTAGAAAAAATCATTAGTTCTTCATTTACTTTTTATAAATTCCAAATTATACTGTTTCCTTAATTTACAAAAATATTTCAAGAACATGCCGATAATAATTCATTACATTTGCATCTAAAATATAGAAATTATAATTTTCAAATAAAATCAAACATTGTGAAAATGAAGGAAGAATAGAGATTGATGAAAGAGAGTTAGAATCTTTTCTTCGCTTGCCAATCCGCCAAGTTTAAGTTTATTTGTTATGCACAAATTATTTTTTTGGAAATTATTACATTTTTCTTCACAGAAAAGTTTATGAAGAGTCATGCACTTAGAAAACCAGATGCAAAATATTATGAAGTTCAATTAATATTCACTCGAAAAATAAAGTATTTTTAAATATGTTTACCATTAAATATTAAAATAAAAGCTTTCATTTGTTGCTCTTATTCGCATTGTAAATTTATCTGCCATATCTCATACGACTTTTTTTTTAAATTTATATATTATGCATATGCATGTCATCATATTTCTGAAGATATTGCTCGCGTTAATATTTTTCTATTCTACTAATATTATTAATAATTAAAAAGCCATATTTAAAATTTGATTTCTATTCTCAAAATGCATAAAACACATCATGATAGATTAAAAAGAGCAATTTATAAAAATCTAACTCTGCATCTGTTTATTTAACCTTTTAGGAAGGTAAATTGTTAATCATAATACTAAAGAGTATCTCAGAGCATTTGCACAGACAGTCGAAAAATTTCGTTTTCTGTTTCTAAACTGTTGACACACATAATTCATATTTTTCCAACACTGTGAGGAGGAAAAATTTATTACACTCTGTGACTCATATTATTAATTAAGAGAAAATATTTAAATAAACACGTAACATACACTTCGGTAATCCTCGTAAAGTGTCAAATTATTTTATTAATCGAGTTTAGTATTGTATTTTTAAGTGTAATAAGTTAAAAATTATGCTCATCTGGTTCTTTTAGAACATTACAGATTTTTTTTTTAAACTTTCAAAATTAAATAAGAAAAGTTTGTTTATATTTATTTTTAAAAACACCTTTTTTATTCAGTTTCAGATCATTTCAACTATTGCACAGTTAGTAAAATTAAACATGCACTTTCAAAAACAATAATTAATATGCATACTTTGCTATAACTTTACATTTTATTTACCAATCACGATTTCAAGCTTCAAATTATATTAGTCGGCAATTAATTTGAATTTAAATAGAAGCTCAACAAAGTTCATTAAAATATTTAAAAAATTGAAAAGTTGAGTATAAAAAGTAATCAAGATAATTTATGCTATCTAACTTATTTTTCAGTATAAATTCAAGAAATACTCAAGAAATGCAATAATTCAATTATTAATAATGTTTAATTAATTTTAATATGAGAAAAGATGTACGCGCTAAACAATTTCTGCTCTAAAATTATTCGAACTTATTTTGTCGAATAAACAATTAATAAATAAATCTCTAGTAGTAAGAATGAGATTAAAAGAAAATTACAAAAGGAATTTGACGCATGAGATATAGCTAACTTTCCAATAAGTTAAGGAGTATCTTAGGAAATCGTGACAAACTAAGTACAAAAATTTATTTTTACAATTTGATTGCAGTTAATTTTTTTCTTTTTCATATAAAAACTGTTCCTTATGGTTAGTTATAACATTTTCTTCTTTTCATTGCGTTCGTTTATAACTGCAAAAATTCTTGACAAAATTAGCTATTATTTACTGTTAAAGGTCTTAGAGTCCTCACTTAAACTCCACTGTTCTGAAAATACCTTATCGCCTTAAGATAGACCTAAGTGTCCGATAAATTTTGATATGAGACAGAGGTCATACTATTTAGTATTCAAATATATAGGAGAAAACAATGGATTAAATATATATTTGGTTAAAATAATTTGTTTCAGCAATACTAAAATAGTGTACTATAATGGAAATTTTTCTACTCGAACGCAAGGTACTTTTTATAGAATAAAGCAAGACATTATTTTTTTTTACTTTATTAATTTTCTCTTAGATATTATATCTTTATGTTATATATAAGAGGATTTGCTTCAATATTACAGAAATGCTAAGAAAATTTCAAAGTTGAATAATCATTCAACGCAATTTCTGATTTCCCATCCTGGAAGAGTAAATATTTTATTTCATGCCATTTTTATTAAGTAGATACTGGCATTAATAATACGCATGAAAAAATTGTCGCCAAAATACGTGGATCAACGTATTTTGGCGACATGAAAAAAACATTGGTTCAAATTTTCAAATAGTTTGCATCGTACTTAGCAGTTTGAAAATTATATTATCCAAAACTAAAAATTCAAATTAACGTCACTAGATAAGCATAATTGAAAAAGTTTCAAATTTCATCTTTAATTATTGGTAATAGTGAAAAGTGTGTGGCATGGTATTTAAAAGAAATTCTAAATCTTGTTTTATTTATTAAATATAGTCAAACTTCATTAAAAAAACACTTCTCATAACAAGCAATACAAAATTTAAAAATATTTGTTTAACAAGGAATGTTTTCTCGAATCATTGGCGAGGTGACATCGTGGCGTCGCAGGATGTATTCGGTTGTTTCAGTCTATGCCGAGCGTTTGTTTCAAGAGAGACTTTGGAAGAAGTTAGCATTATTGAACAAGACTCCGAAAAACTTCAGTAAATGTCTGTGGACCTTAATCGATGAGATTTTGTCATTGGCCAAGATACTTAGTAGCACACGAATACATTACAATATTGGATGACATTGATCAATATTCAAATATTACAGAATATTGATTAATATCACAATATTGCACCATATTGTGCAACAGGCTGTGCTACCTGAGATATTTTGATTAGAGATGGATAGGCTCGTCATCAATGAATCGGTGTAAGTATATAGCCTAAACTGCCGAGTTTATGGAGTTCTGGTCTGTGTGACATCAAACAGTTGTCAAGAAATTGGCTAGAACAGAGCGATGGAATAAAAATATTTCTGTGAAATAAGGAAGAAGCTAAAAGCAGGGGAATTTTTTGCATTGTATACGTTGAAAAGAATTACTCTGATAAAGCAGTGGTTGTGCTCGTCACAAATTCATTTAAAGATAATATAATGTCTCATTCTCGCCAAATTTTGAAGCGTATATCGAATGACAAATGTCTACCATCGGATATTGTTATTTGTTTATAAAAATTGCATGCACTATAAATAATAAATTACATTAGTATAAAAATTGCTTAAATATTTTTTTGGAAATGAAATGCATTGGTGCATTTTACATGCTTCCGAATGAAAAATAACGTTTGGTTTAACGAGTTTCACATTAAGAGTAAGATTCTAGAAGGAATTATGCTCATTAAATGAGGTTCCACTGTATATTCATTCGTTCTCTTATATTTTCTTCAAACGATAATTTTATTGTTCTTTCTCTGATTTTTTATAATGTATTTCCCTCTTTAGTCTAAGGTGTATAAATACCTTTCAATAAGATCGGATAAAAACGCACCAATTGCTATTTTTTAAGAATATGTTAATTATAAATTTAAATAGAATAAATAAAATTACACCTGAAAATTTAATTTTCATTCTTTTGCAATTCAAACGCCTGACCGTATCATCGAATTCACTATTACGTCCTAAACAACAGTAAAGCATAAGCAAAGAGTAAAGACTCGCCACTGTGATATGCGAGAAAGATACCTCAACTAATTCTTCATTTTAAAAAGTGTGTTATTTGCTCTGTTCCAAGATGGTTATTCAAAGTGGTTTAGGTTTACATAATCATTTAACACCATCCTTTGAAGAAATTTCTTGAAATTGTAAGATCTTCTTGAATCTTGAAAATAAGAAGACAAAACCTGGAAATTGTAGAGAATGTCATCAGAAGAGCAGAATGCTCACATGAAAAGACTCATTCTCAGCAGTCTTAAGGGAAGTCTTTAGTTGAAGCAGAATTAGTAAATCCTTCTGCTATTCTTGGCAAAAATCTGACTGGTCAGAAGATGTAATATGAAAGGAAAACATTTCTTTTTTAAATGAATGCGCCATTTGTTTCTGTTAGAAGGCAAATGCACACCTTTATTTCTTGGTAGAAGAGCAATATTAAATGGTTTTTCTCAGAAAATATTAAATCTAACAATAGTTTTAATGAAATGCAGCACATCAATTGTGAACATGGAGAAAATTTTCATGTGTACTGTAAATTTGACTTTTTGACTTTTTCGATGATCTGGGGCTGCAAAGGAATTAAAAACTGCATTTTCTAATCAGATTTTTGAATTACTAAAGATGCTATCATATTCAAAAGAAATTTTAATTACTTATTTAGAATAATTTTAGATTTGTATGACATTCTATATATTGCATCATTCTAATTTCAAAAGTTAATTTCCCAGATTCATTTTTCTCGTAAAATTTGCATTTTAACACATTCATATTAAAATTACATGTTTTATTTAAAGATTATTTATCTAGAAACAGCAGTGAATGT
The DNA here is from genome assembly GCA_026543865.1 of Argiope aurantia. Taxonomy (NCBI): domain Eukaryota; kingdom Metazoa; phylum Arthropoda; class Arachnida; order Araneae; family Araneidae; genus Argiope; species Argiope aurantia. The sequence goes on from JAPMOR010012991.1 coordinate 163,397, forward strand.
TTTTTCAATTTCGGGTGATATATCATGATCTGTTCCTTATTGTTCAATGCTTCTTGTTGAAGTTACTAAAAGTCAGAATATGACAACATTCAACAAAATGAATTGCAAGTGCCATAATCTGTATCATGAAGTGACAAAATTTTGGTCACTCATGTAAAATTTATTAAAAAAATTAACTAATTATATGTGGTTATTATTACAAGAAAGGTAAAATACAGAGAATGTAAATGCTCTACAATTAAAACAAATAATGTTATTTTTCTATTATTGTTTTTCCTGTGGGATGCTATTGAATCGAATACAAAGCAGCAATAACTTAGTTTCATTCATTGGAAAATTTCATTAATCATCAGATTTATGATTTCATCTGTAATGTTTCAATTTATATGCGTGCGTGCAAGTGAGTTTATTTAGTTTAAAGCAGCATGCAAGTTTGAAGACATTGAAGACGCTTTGGATATTTTAATTCTCTTTAATATCCATTCCAGAAAAGCATAATTATTTACAAGGCACGTCCGCCACAGTGAGGCACAAAAGCAGAAGTAAGGAAGGGAACCAGTCTTATTTAACATGGGATTTCCAGCCACGTGGCGATTGAATACACGGGTTGACCTTTGACGCTTTGGCAAGGGCAAATGATTGCGCAGTAATTTTTACACAGCTTCAGTTGAATTATTAAAGTGGAATCAGATGAGGAAAATAAGAGAATGAAATTACTATGGGTTAAATTAAGATAAAGCTTTGGAAATTAATTTGGATTAAATTAGATATTAAAATATCATTTCATATATATATAATGCATCGATTTATATTTATTTATTTTAATTTATAATATATATATATATATATATATATATATATATATATATATATATAAACAAATTCTAACCCAAATAAGTTTTCAAGACTCTCACAAATATGAAAACAAAATAATAATAATTAATGCATTTCAATTGATAATGCATCTTGTGAAGCTTAAAATCCCAGTAGCATAGTAAGAATAGACTTTAATATTTCGATTGAATAAAATATTTTTTTAATTTTTAGAAGACCATTACAAAAATTAACTTTCAATGAAAATTTTGTCCACGAAATCAAATTATTAACTATGAATGAACAATTATTTTAATACAATAAATACATTTTTAGAGTTTGGCATGATAAAAATAGTTGTAATCAAAGGCAGGCAATCATTTATTTTCATTATATATTCATCTTCAATGTCAGATCAAAATGAAACGGTTGTTTAGTTTATTTTAGAGTAGTGCTTTAAAGCAGAACTAGGACTACTTTGTGACGGAGATTATAATTTTGAACAGCGGTCGAAATCTGAGCAGCCCTCTTCTCCAAACTTCCGCACTACACCAGTGAGAGGACCTTTGCCCCCCCCCCTCAATTTAACTTGATTCAGACACTTTTACATTACGATTCTTACGGAATAGGGTCTCGGACCTGGAAACTCTCCAATCCTGACGACGAGTTCTCAAAATAAAATGGTAAATTAATTACTTTTCACTTAGCAATCAAACGAGTTAGTGCTAAGCAAGTTCTATTCCATGGATAATTAAGATGCTTGCTTATTAAAATCCATGATGTTGAGAACATTAAAATTAATTTAAAGAAAATTCTTTTTTGAGACATTTTCTGGGCAATAACTTTTGATATTACAGGTATGCAATAATACTATATGTCCAGAAATGTAATCCTGCCTTAATGAAACTACTATGTCAAATTAAATGACATTGCTTTTATAAAGGAAATTAATATTTTAACAGTCTATTTAATATGTTAATGTGTAAGAAAGTAATTCAATTTTATTGCGAGCAAAAACTGTTGCATGTAAAGTAGTAGACTTAAAATGGTTTTTTAGAGAACATTTTTAAAATAATCAGAATGCAAGGTCGCAAAAATTTTCTTAATTGATATATGACAGCAAGAGTGAAAACACTAAATAAAAAAATAATAAGGTTGTACAAAAAATATAAATTTTTCATTTACTTTTTGATCATTTAGAAATTTAGGGAGATTTGAATACATTTAATGAGTTTTCTCTAGCATATTCGTAATAATGAAAAAAAAAAAAAAAAAAAGAAATCCAAACATTTTTACTTTCAGGAATTAAATTTACAAATTCTAAATCTTTCATGTAAAAGGAAAGCATAGAAAAAGAGAGATGTATGGTAGTTAATTTATAAATACACTGACCTTTTTATAAGTATTTGGACAAAAACCAATACACCATAAATATATTATTACCGAAGAGCTTCAAATATGCTATGTTTTAAGAGAACGAAGTCGTATCTACAGAGGAATAGTTCCCAATATTCCTTATGTAACAGAAGAAATGTTTATATCCTCTTAACATAAGGGGAACAGAATTGTCATTTCAATTACCTTGATTCTAAAAGATGACAGAAAGCACTTTTTTAAAAATTCATTAGGCTGTTTACCATACAAAAAAACGTCTACTTTCAAACTTAGTTAGTAAGGCGGAAAATTCAACACTTCTCAAATTTTTCTTGTCAACATTATTCTATTTGCATAATTTCTTCATTATTTGTACAAACCAATTTCACATAATATACCATGTATCTGTTTTGGGTGTTTTTTTAAAAATATTTTTTGCTATTCTGAGTACTAATTTTATGTTGCTTTACATTATCTATTTTCTCATTAATATTGGTTTTTCTATCCCTTTTTAATTCTCATGAGTATCTGTAATTCAAATAAACTCTTTCCCCCTTTACTTGATTCTTTCATTCCATAATCATTCAACTCATAAAAATTTTAATGATTCTTTTACTAGTGGTAGTTGGTTATGTTTGCTTTTATATGTTCACTGCATTTTATAAAAAAATGAAAGATTTTTAAATTAAAAAAATGAAAACATACTAGCAAATTCATAAGTTTAAAAACATCAGAGTAATCAAATGAATATCTTCATTCTAAATCCTTGTTCTTTTTTTTTAAGTTAGAGGTTAGAAAAGTGTTTCCAAAAAAAATGATTTTCTTTTAAATCAAATAATTATTTTCAATTCAAATGTGGAATCATTTTCATATATAGGGTTGCTTTCTCTTTTCTTTGGAAACTAAAATCTTTTCGCGGAGATGGACTTGGATACGCTGACTGCTCTGAACTCCGATGGAATATAAATTTCATCTAGATTCATCCTCTCTTAAAGATGCATATGATTATGTGTCGGTCGCATTCCAAACATGACCACTGAGTGACACTTTGCTCGCCGATGAGTGCCGCAGAAGTCACTTATACGTGCATTATTGGATCATCCCCCCTTACCTCCTCTCATGCCGGCGTGTGTAATTCGGATTTGATGAGTGGAAGGTGCTCTGTAATTCAGCGTGCATTGACGAGAGAGCAACATTTGAGTAACTGTGAGTGCATCGGTTTGTCATTTGACTGTCACGGCCTCCATTGCCGACATGAATTATGATTTTCGATACAGGCTGATGGAAATGACTCAAATGCCGGCTTCCGGCTAGCTTCCAATTACCGATCTAATGAGATATCTATTTACTATCAGTCTTCCGTGCACTACGATCTAGAAAGTATTTTAGCATGCCAATGTTTTTAGAAAGATATAATATCTGTGAACTAAATACTAATGCCATGAGTGTTGCAGAAGTCATGAAAAACCCTCTATAAAGATACATTGCATTTAACACATTTCTTTTTCTAATTTTTATTAAAACTTATTTTAAGATTATAAAGACTTCTTTAATAATCTGGGAGCATAATATACAACATATTTACAGAACTAAAAAAAATTAGTTTTTCAATAAAATCAGGTTTATTTTCATCTGCAACTTTTTTTTCTTTACTTACAGTATTTATGTAAAATATGGTGACATATATAAAGCTAATCATTATTCTCATTATTACAATAGTAAGAACATGAGTTACACCTATATAAAATGCACTTTTGATATGGAAGACAATGTTAAAATAAATAAAAAAAAACAGTTTGGTGTACATATAGAGAAAAAAGTCTAACTCAGTATGAGATAACAAAGAGATAAAAAAATAACGAGTAAGAAATAAGAGATAATGAAATGTGCATATGTGTATGCTTGCATCCTAGATGTCAAATCGTTTAATTAAGAGCTTCCAAAATTGGTCACATATAATTTCGAGGATGAGATCATACACTTCAAACGGATTTGTTTCTGAAATTTCATTTAGATTTTTATTGAATTAAAATTAAGTGAAATTTTGCCATTTTTCCACGATCAATTACAAAAACATTATTACACAAACAAATATACATTTTTACAACTTTTGAAAATCTACATAATTATCTTCTTAATAATACCAGCTTAATAGTCGTGTAAACGTTTATTGAATTTTGGAATTACTTAAAAATATTTTTCCTGACTTCCAAAACTAGATAGAATTGCATCCTGATATTCATATTGGTTTCATTATTTCATAAAATATTTAAATGCATACATTTTTCATTTTTCCTTTGTTGAAAGCTAAAAAAGAAATTATGTTTGGTACTTGTGTAGTTTGCATGGCAGATTCAAAAATTTAGTTACACTATTGCAAAATTTAGAAGGGGAATGAATCAGATATTTACCTTTTTAATAGCGCTATGGCGTTTTGAGACTGCATAAATTAGAAATATTCATATGGACAATATATAAAACATGAGTAAGACCGTTAAACTGACGCGATTTTAATATCAGACAATTTGGTGAAATCCTGGGTATAAAATTATATCTAAATGATTTATCAGAAATCAAATATAGCTAAAATTAAAAGCAAACAAGCTGATCGCTTTAATTCTTTTATAAATTAAAAATAAATTAATAAGGAAATAATCAAATAAAATAATTTGAATAACAAAATTGAAATTTGCATTGACTTTAAATGCTATAATGAGATTTCATATGCATAAAGTGACCAGCGAATATTTAATCTGAATGCAAAACATAAAAAAAAATCAATATTATATTGAAAAACAAATAATGTTGATTAGGATTTTTTATTCTGAAGATAATAAATTAAATTTAATTATGATTTTATAATCTAAAATATATTGTTACATCTTTGAGTTTTTAATTTTCATTTCTATTTTATAAAATGCCCTCACATCGTAATTCCAAGCCTGATAATTGCACTACGGGTGTTAGGAAATACTTCTGAAAATTACTGCTTGAATTAAAATAATGATTATTTTCGAATATAATAAAAACCTTTTTCTTAGAAATTAATAAAGGAAAAAGGAAAAGCAAGATGTGGAAGCTACTCATGATGGCGTTATAATTACTAAAATACATTAAAAAGAAACTCTCTTTGTTTATTATTAGACATTTGTTTCCATTCATATTAACAATTGTATTCAACTTAAGAAACTTTGATATTTATCATTGTAGAAATGATATGAGCTCAATTTATATGCAATAGTGCAACAAAAAAAACTGATGGAAATAATTAGCATGTAGTTTTAGTATGTTTCATTGCTAAAGTTTTTAGCATTACTAAATTCGCAACTAAAAAAAAGGGTCTTCAAAATTGAAAACTTTAACAAGCAAAGTCTGAAATATATTTTGCTTTTCTGTACAATAAATAAATCGTGAATCTTGAGAATGTAAAATTATCATTAAGAGACAATTTGATATCGACTCTTCAAAAGTCCCTGTGGTGTTCGATATCTTTCAGCGAACAAATTCATCATAAAGGTTTGTAAAAAATGTCTGAAGTAAAATCAAGGTAAGTGGATTCTCTTGGACAAATGTTACTAATAATTTCATATATATCAAAGATTACTTAAATTATCTGCCTGTGGAATTTTCTTTTATATATTTTTTATGATTATATTGAATATTGTTAATTGGTTATATGTGTGTGCTTGTGATTCCTTACGAAAATCCTTTAAATCTCTTTGTGAAAATTCTATGAATGTTCCCAAATTATTACTGAAGTCATCGAACAATTTTCTATCACATCTATTTCTATATCATCAAGAGATATTCCTTGCATACTGAATTTTAAATTCTTGCAAATAGTTTTAGACTTTGTACTTTTCTTGATTTTCTACTATAAAAATGCACGGAAATGGTATGAAAAAATATTGTGTAAAAAGCTTAAGACACACACTTTTATTAGGGTTCTAAAAAGTAATTTCCTATTTTAAATATTTTCATCTTTTTAATATTTAATTTATAATTCATAAGTATTTATTTCATGGAATTTTTTAATCAAATTTTATGAAATGAAGCACCAAGTGGCGCCACGATTACAGAGTCAAATGTAATTAAATTAGTCTGAAATGTTGAATAAGTTCTAAAAATATTTAAATAATTTACTGTAATCGAAAACAAAAAAGTGTGATAGATTTTAAAATCATAGAACGTTGAGAAGTGACTGAAAAATCAATTATGAAATTGCAACATTGCAAACATAAAAATTGCAAATTAAACAACATTGCAAATTAAACATAAGTAAAATGAAAGAATTTACCTTGCATATCTAAAGGATGTTTTCTCTTACATCTTTTGTTTTCTTGACATTTTTGTTTTCTTTTATTTTCATTCTTTTTTCATTTTTTTATTTTTTTTTTCCTAATCATATTGAATTTCATAAAAATACAGCTAAATATACGATAAAATGCCTCATAAATTAATGTTTGAGTTGTACAAGTATTTAAAGATATTATTGGTAGGTATTAAAGATATTATTAAAACGATTTCTCATATTTGCCTTAGCCGATTTGTACCATTTGTAAATTGAATAAAATAATTTCGTGAGGGATAATTTACAGGCTCAGTCTATTATTCATACGTTCTGTTTTCAGTAAATAATAATTGCACATATCATAATAAAAATTTTATGTAATGAAAATTAAGTTAAGTAATGTCTTAATTTTAGTTATTGCATACATTTCGGTAATTTTTACATCGATCTCTATGTGATAGCCTGCACTCATTATACTTAAGTTAGAAACATGAAAAAAAAACTCTTTATATTAACATGAAGAATGTTGTATGATGTATTATTTTGAAATTCCAAAAGGCACAAAGTTAAAAGACATCATGTCAATGTGATCTTTATACTAAAGCATGACTTTGTGTTAAATTATAGATTTATTTACAGACCACTTATATTGAGGCTATCAACGAGCAGGGTTTTTTTTTGATAGTGTTTATCAGAGAATGATACTCAAAATATAAATAAAGGAGAACAATGAAACTTGATAGGCGTTTTTAACAAAAATTGTGGATTTATATCCAAAATTCATCCTCGATTATTCATTTCGCTATAATAAAACTCTAAATCAAATGAGACCACCAACTGTAAAAGTAAAGGAAGTCAACGTTGGAAAACTCTGGCTCAATTTTAAATTCGACTCCTCCTTTGAAGAAAAAATAACGGAGAAAAAGCGTATAAAGGACAATATAGTTTTGGAAAATATTGGGAGCTCAACTTCTCAAGAAAGAATTGACCTCCTGCCTCCAATTCTACAATACTTCAACGAGGAAATAATTCTGCCACTACTGTCATTTATTCATAAAGAATCCAGCTGGTGAGAGAATATTTGAAGGACAGATTCTTTGAGATAGATAAAATGATTGTCACGGGAAGATTTAAATCCCAGTATAACTAGTTTAAAGCTAAGAAGTGTCAAATATATAAATTTAATTTAACTCTGGACAAAAAGTAGGTGAGGTGATTTTGTAAGAAATTAAAATAAAGTAATTATTAATATAATTGATATGAGAAATAATTTTAGAAGCTATATTACTTTTTTGTGCCCTTATTAGCATTAAATTTTCGCTTTTGGACTGGATTGTGCTAATTAGGTGCTAATATTATGGGTTTGATACCGAAGAATTAGTTCCACCAAATCAGCAGGAGTATCGATATGGCCTCACATTTTTTGTAGCTTAAGTGCAGTTTTTATTATTTATTTTGCATTCCAAAAATTAATTATTATTCATTTCATAATATTTATATTCATACATAATTTTTCTTTTTATTTATGTGTAATATAATGTCATTTCTATCTTTTTAAAAAATTTATCTAATATATTGGAATAATTTGAACTCTAGAAATGGAGTTGTGATATAATCTTAAGATACTAAGGCCCAATTGATATCTACCATCTTTTATTAAAAGCCCACTCATAAATTTTGGATTACTTATTATTATTAATTTATCTATGCTAAAATAATGCTGACATTATTTAAAGTATGACACATTAATTTCGATTTTAAACTTAATATTTTTTTTTCAATATAATTCATAACTAAATAGTTTTGAACATTTTTTACTCCTATTATATATAAAACTTTCGAATTGTTTGTCTTTATCATAAATATAGAATATATTCTTGAAAATACATTATTTCCGTTGAAGAATAATTATTGCAGAATACATAATAGTTTGTATATAGGATTTAATTTTGCATAGTTTTCTTTAAAAGAAAGTTAGCTGTTGAAATACCAGTAACATAAACTTAACAGAAAAATAATTTCATAGAGGAAATAATTTTATGAAAATACACTGAAACGAAATTCCCCTAGCTTTATTTTTCAGCCAGGTATATATTTTCTAATAAATTTCTATATTTTTCTTTAAAAAAATAAATAAAATCCATTTGTCTTGTATTTTCTAAAATTATTTTTGTCACCAAGGCGGCCTTTCATAAGAAGATTACATATTCAGTATAAGCTCCTTATGTACACTGGACATTTTATTTTGATACTAAAGAATTTTAACGTCAAATATTGTAATAATATTTTTAAAATCTGTTAAAGTATATTCGGAACTGGCAGAAAAATCTATTTTTCGAGGCATCGTTATTGAAGATATGTTGCTTTGAATTCAAAGCATAATAATATTTTAAAAAATAAAAGAGCAACAACAACAAAAATGCGTGGAACAAATCTCCATCATCTGGAATTCTTTTTCTGTAGTCAATAAGATGTTCTCTTGAACAGTAAATTGCATTTAACATATGATGAAAGAAATCATTTCCCAAGGAAAAAATGGGAAAATAAATAGATTTTAGCGTTAGTTTCATCTATGTTCTACTATGAAAAAAGATTTTAACAATCTTTAACGAAAACAAAGTATTATGAAAAAAAAATATTATTATGTCATGAAAAACATTTTTATTTTTATCTCAACAGAAATATGTGAAAAAAATTCTTTTAAAATATCAGTCAACACTTTATTTCAGTCACTATACTCTCCAAAAAGTATTTTTTTACAGTTGGCCATTTATGCTTAGACCAAATTTTAAGTGCATATCGTGCTCCTAGGAAGTGTTGCAATAATTATAGATATCCTGATCCGCTCATGTCTGAAATTCTATTTATGAATTCCTAAAAATTTTCTACGCGAATAATAGGAATGTATTTGTTTTCAATTAATTTCAAACGACTGAAATGAAATCGAAAGCTGGATAATAAAGATAAAAAAATTGTTATCTACGACAATTTAATTTTCTTTTATACCAATAAAAAAAGAAAGAAATGTAATAGGCAAAAATTTAAATCTCAGGATTTTAATCATTGTCATTATTTTAGATACTCTTATTATCACTTATTCAAAATTATGCGAACATTTCAAATCGAAAAAAATATTATATGTAGATTGTTACTAAAATTCAATATTTGTATCAAATTATAGAAAAAATCCTTCTGTTAGAACTCCGTTCTTTTCCTATACTGCCATAAATATCTGAACACATTCAGTTAGAAAATGTAACCTCTTAAACAGATAAGCATTAGCTTATAATTGTATTTTTAGAGTCTATAATGCAGCAGCTCACCTATTTATATAAATTTTATATCGATTTTCAGTTTAATTAGCATGGACTTGCGATTTGAGCACAGCAGAATCTGCTCATGCATTTGAAGAGTGATCAAAGGTTGAACTTCCATGGGGAAGGCGTATTTGCTGGCACATGAAAAATAGTTTTCGGTTTATCGATGAGGACGTTATGCTCACATGATTCCATTTAAACATTGAAACATTTTCAAACCTAGAAAATACAAATAAGGTCTAATATAAAAGGAAACCAATGATATACTGAGTTTTTTTGTTGGAAAAAAACAAGAGTGCAATTATTGATGTTCTTTGTGAAAAAAAAAAAGATTTATTCTTCCAGTAAAACAATTTTGAGTCGGTTCATGGAGGCAACAACTTTAACTGTCAAAATGCGTGAAAACCATTGGTCCATAAAGTTATATTGCTTCAAAAATTTCTCCGGACAAATCTTGGTTTGACAATCCAAAATTTAATCCAGATTCTCTGCAGAAAATCTTGGGAGTAATGTACACAATAATTATTTAAAGGCTTCTTTAAGGATTTTCATACATTTATTCTTTACGTATAATCAAGATGAATATGTTTGTGTTTGCGTGAGTTTGTGCAAGTTGACTCTTTCCAAATCAGGCTGTTTTAACTAGATCAACCAAACTTGGCGCATACATGTTTCAGAAAATGGTAATGTGAAGCCCGGATATATATATATATATATATATATATATATATATATA
>JAPMOR010012991.1:174477-238417 GCA_026543865.1 Argiope aurantia
AAAGTGTCGTTTCGCGCGCTTGGAAAGCCTTCCAAACCACAGGTACAAAGGTTGGTGGTGGCCGCCCCAGGAAAACAACTGCAGTGGATGACCGACATATCGTGCTGCAGGCGAAAAGAACCCGAAACCAGTCAGCAAGCGCCATTGCTCAGCAACAGTGTGCAGCAACGGGGCGACAAGTGTCGCGTTTTACTGTGTACAGACACCTTCACAAAGGTGGCCTATTCGCCCTCCGTCCTGAACGCTGCATCCCTTTGACAGTTTCCCACCGGCGACACCGTTTAGAGTGGTGCAGGGAGCACAAAAAAGGGACAACTCATCAATGGAGTCGTGTCCTCTTTACAGATGAGAGTCGTTTTAGTGCCACAAGCAATTCCCAATGCCAGTTGATTTGGAGAGAGGTCGGGACACGGTTTCATCCCAGTAACATCACGGAAAGAGACCGTTTCGGTGGTCCTGGAGTTGTCGTCTGGGGAGGCATTATGATGAAGGGGCGGACTGAGCTCCACGTTTTAGACAGAGGTTCTGTAACTGGAGATCGCTATTGTCAGGAGGGGATCCTTCCAAATGTGCGTCTGTTCAGAGGTGCTATTGGATCAGACTTCGTTTTTATGGATGACAATGCACGGCCACACAGGACTCATGCTGTTGAGGAGCTCCTGGAAAGTGAAGATATCACTCGAATGAATTGACCGGCGTGCTCCCCTGATTTAAATCCGATAGAACATGTGTGGGATGCTTTGGGGAGACGCCTTGCGGCACGATTACATCCTCCTGGGAAACCCGACAACTTAAACAGATGCTGACTGTTGGACAATCTGGTGCTGAGTATGGGGAGACGGTGCGAGGCAACCATTGCAGTAAGGGGAAGGCATATCCCATACTAAGGAACATCTGCTTGCTGTTTTTCCTCTTGCACAGACAATCATGTGTAACGATACTGTGAGTTCAATAAAGCCTTTTTTTGTTTGATTCCATACTGTATGCATTGTATTCATTTCTGCGCAAGTATGCTTTCGTCATTCTTTCAGAACAAAATGTTGTATCTCATTTCTGAATTTCATGCCTCTCAGATGATTTCTCGTGAAGTTATGGCAAATAACATACCTGTTGCTTAAGTTTTGCACACCAGTGTATATATATATATATATATATATATATATATATATATATATATATATTGAGATTTTAGTTAATTAAATATAAGTGAAATTTTGATGTTTTTCTGTAACAACTTCTGAAAATATCACTGCAAAAATGATTTTTATGCCAGTTTAAAGTTTCAAAGATTATCTTTAAATTCAAAGAAAATTCAAAAGCCTTTTTCTCAAAATATCAATTTTTCAAATTTCAATACACTCCTTCCTTTGTAATTGCATGAAATCTTAAACTACAATATTTAGAAATATTATACATCTTTTAAGCCTATTTTTTTTATTTTGACATAGTAACATAATTTGTAGGAGACTAGTCATAATGAAAAATATCATAAATTGTAGATCAAATTTTCATGATATTTAATATTTTAAAAAGAAATCACTATAAATATATTTAAAATGAATGTAAATTTACTGTACTTATACGATCTCTACTCGTATACGATGTTAATGTTATGGTGATCCTATTCTTTCTTTTAATTAATTAAGAAAAGAAAGAATAGAATATGATAATAGTTAATTCTGTAGTGAATCTATTCTTTTTTCAAAGTGAATTGATTTGTAGATATGAAGTTAAAGATCACGCCATCTTATCAATATTCGATTTACTATTAGAAAATAAATATTACAGTTAAATAATTTTTTTACTGCTTTCTGATGAAATTGGACCTTTTTCCTAAATGCATTGTATTTTACATCAGACATAAAATTAAAATGCATATCATCCTCATACGTAATCGAAACTTAAATGAATTCCGTATTCTCGGAATGCTCCGGATCTCTTACTTTGATCAAGCGAATTGATCTTGAGCCAACTTAACTGCATCTTTTACATTTGCACAGAGTAAGACAGGATTTCATAAATCCATCGCCAACAGTAATTTAGAGCAAACATACAAGATATTTTCATCAATAAATAACAATAACAGAAAATTTCTGGGCCTATTTCTGGAACTTTAAGAATCAAGAATAAAATAATATGTTTTTTTTTTTTTTTTTTGCATTTGAAATTCCTTGTCAGAGATTGAAATATTAGTAAATCTTTACAAAATACCGACGAAATAATTTCAATCTCCATCATGGGTCAAACTCTTAGTAATATATAAATCGTGTGTAATAATAATTAATGTGTCACAAGTCCATTGAAAACATCAAGATCCAGTCCGCAAAGCTTACATTAAAAGTTTGCTATGTGTATATATTATGATATCATAGTCTTCGAAAGTGTTTTTGAAAAAAAATAACTGATGCACAAATGGTGAATAATTCACCATCATGTAAACTGTACAGCTGTTCAGTCGGTCACAGCTTCCTGTGAAAAATTGCTAAAAGTTTCGATTAGTCAATGGGAAAATAATGGCGTCACATTTCTGAGAATGAACTTGAAGCTTGATCTGACGAGTCATCTATCAAATATGATTGTGCACCTAAGAGCACACTAGTAGAATAAATGTAGATTGTGCACCTAGTAGAATAAATATAGCAGGATTTATAATTTTTTCAGAGGCAAACTTAGCCCAGGATAGCTGACAATTATTATTTTTGGTAGATTTTATATAAGTAAATAGCAGATGTTATTCAACTATAAATATTATTTTAGAAACTGCCGTTGAAAATCAAATAGAGCCTAAATCCATCTCAAGATTTTAATAAATATAGCTTACTCAAATTATTTTATATCTTAAATTTTGTTAAGTAATCGTTAATTACTTTTATCGGAAATGAAGTACCTACCAGTTTCAAAGATAATTGGATAAAAACGCAATTTTCTGCAATAGTTATGAAAAAGAAATCTTTTCTACATTTGAAATCTACAGAAAACTTCTAACAAAGACTTGAAGTATTTAATCGTATTTTCAAACTCATTTGAAACTCATTGTGATATAAGAGATATATTTAAAATCTCAGATGCCGTACTATCTACTACGAAGACGTACTATTTTGGATACTAAATACGATGTACTAAAATACTATTTGTCAATTTGGACAATATTTGCAAATTCTGCTGTATCTGAACAGGAAAGCATTGCATCTATAAATTTAGCATCAATTCGGAAGAATTTTATCAGATGCTAGACTTTTCATTTCACAAAGGATCATGATTTTTTTATTACTTAATTAATTACACAAAATCAAATTTTTATTCTCTCAGATTCATAGTAGGAATGTTAAATAATCTATTTTAATGCTATTATAAGCATCGTCCTTAGATGTATTTAGAATAAAATCACGTATCTAAATTAAATTATCATCATTGCAAATGAGTGCATAGTAGTGTTATTTAGTAGAATAATTTTAAATGTAATATCCCAACTTAAAATGTAATTCCAAATGAGCCAAAGATAGCTCTGATATTTTCCCACAATGATAGAGTTCTTATCGCCAAATCAGATACATTTGTGACCGTTTTGTTAGAATGTTAGGCTTAGAATCGTTATAATATAGTTAGACAATTACAATACAATTAATTTAATTAACAAACAATTAACAATTAATTAATTAACAATTAATTAACAAAAGAATTTAATTTTGTTTAGACAATTATAATAAAATTTAGAATCATTTAAATTGGAAAGTTAAGACAGAACACAAAGCAGTTTTCAGGGTCATCAGGTCAAACATAGAAATAAATAACTCGCATTCTTGATTTATTTTTTTTGCGCCAGCAGTAGTATTTATAATCACAAAACAAAAAACAGGAGTATCAAGCAACGTTGCTTCCTATCATATTTATTTCCAAACATTCTGTTTACATAAATCTCGTCATTTCAGTTCAGTAAACTCATGAGTAGAACAACACGATAAAACTATAACATTTAAAAAAAACGTTTGTTTCCGCATTCAAAACTAACTGAGTAATGAAGCCTCGAGTTTAATCGATTCCTTCTTCGATTATTTCTTCTGGAGAAATATCATAATCATTTAAATTAAGGAAACTAGAAGACTAAACGTTAAAGAAATAAAAAAATATTTTGTTAATTACAGCTGTAACAAAATAATAAAAACCAACTACTATATAAGCTATTCTTTATATCTATTTAATTTTTTTTTGGCTAGAAGTATGGGCTTACAATATATGTTTCATACATTGACTGAAAATAGGTTGTTCAGAAATATGCTATTTAGTCACGATAAGAATGGTCATCCTATATAATGGTGTTGTCAAGGTAATACGGATTTTTATTTATGATATTTTTACTAATGACAAAAAATACGTTTTTCTGACTTTTAAACAAATGATGGATTTTAAAGTTATGGATGATATAATTTTTATTGTTACAGTTCAGTTTATTTATTGAAGTTTCAGTTTAGAAGAAAAATCAGCTCTTCTATGTAAATGAATGATTATTTCTACTACTTGCATTCTTTCCTGCAATTAGAAAAATCATTATGTTAGCATATATTTTCAATTTAATTCAAAAATTTATAGGTATGAAAGAAACTTCGCTATATTTGATTTATGGTATCATTGTACTAAATCATGGTACTAAAATCTGAGCTTGTTTAATATAATTAAAAATGGTTTTTGTTTAAAACTTTCTTAATGAATATCGTTCGTTGTGAGCGCTCTTGTTAATTTATAAGTCGGTACTCTCAAAACATATTTGATGTTACTTTAGGAACTTGAATGAAAGCTGTGAAATTTACTTCTGAAAAAAATCTTCAGTTTGGTTTTCCAGCACGATATCATATCCATTTTTCCCTTTTAATAATGCACATTGCCGAGATATTTCTAAAGAAAGTCTCGTTGATAAACTTGGAGTGATCTTGGGCTTTAATTATTTTCGCTCCCAACTAACAAAGGTCTCGTGACTTTAAAGATGAAGTCTGGAATCTGCAAATGAACTGGAACACAACAATCGCAACTGTCAGGAAAAAGTTTTTCTTTCACTCTTAATCAGAGGGAGCTCAAAGGATTGAACAAAGGAGAAGAAGATACTAATTTTGCGTCAAACAGAATCAGAAGATCCGTAATGACATTTGCTATCATTTTCGAAAAATTTTGTTTCTGATATCAAAAACGATTTCCGATTTTTCTTTTATTCCACTTTCTTTCAGTGTCTCACTCGCGCTGTTTTTTTTATCTCTTCTCTTTTCTTTTCACCATTTTCATTTATTCTCTTCTTTTTCTTTTCATGGCATCATTTTTTATGGAGGGAGGCTAGTTTTTACCCCTTCGTTTTACGTTTTGTTCAATATTCCTAACAGGTAACCATAGCAACACGACTGCATCAATTGAGAGGAAAACTGCTTCATTAGGATAAAAAAGAAAAATGCGACACACAAAAGATGCTTTGAAATATAATACATATCTTTTATTTTTATTTTTAGAAGTTAGAGAAATGTGTTTTATTATTGTAAAATAATCTGACAAGCGTTAGACTTTCAGCTTAAGATATATTAAAATGTCTCTCCAAGCAAAATTGCCACAATAATTCATATTATTACACTGACTTATATTAAACTAATTTTTTTACATTTCTGCAAGCTTTCAAAGACAAAAATTTCTTGCGTCAGTGGAATTGTAATATTTGTTCTAACACAAGTTCCTTTTTATTTCATTCAAATTAGAAAGTTGCATTATTTTTCCAAAAGAAAATTTCATTATTAGCTTATTCAAGTTGTGAAATCTGTGTTGTGCTTTATTTTAGAAATTGCAGTTCTGTTGCATTAGAAACGTTTTCAGATTGATTCTCTCAAATCGAGACAGAAATTATTGATTTTTTTTCATTATTAAGATTAATCTTCCAATTCATGATTATTTTACTTTTCAAAAAATGATTTGAGCATGGAAACTTCATATATAATAAAAATAATAAAATCATCGCATAGAATTCTGATAGTAAATGGAATTTAATAAATGAATCCAATTTGATATAGCGTAGACGAAGGCAATTTTCCACTTGTATAGCATTTGATATAATTTCTACAAGCTTAAAATTCTATATAATTTTTGAAATGCTAACACTTAATTTTCCTCATACAAAAACTCTAAAAGAGTTGCTATTCTTTCCAAAACAAAAATTGCATCCCATTTTTTGCAGACTTAACAGATTATAATTATTTGCATTTCGAATACCTCCACTAGTGTCTATTATCAAGAAATACGGGAAATTGTCCAAAGCCATTTGTCGGACCAACACAAGGAAGTAGGTTACTGCAGATATATGGCCTTTGTTTTGTGCTATTGCACATTTGTGTCCGATGAAATGGTGTTTCTAAAATTATACGGGGAGTAAGATTAGACAAGAAATTACAAATGATCAGATTTTTTCTCGATAACTTACAAA
The DNA here is from genome assembly GCA_026543865.1 of Argiope aurantia. Lineage (NCBI taxonomy): Eukaryota > Metazoa > Arthropoda > Arachnida > Araneae > Araneidae > Argiope > Argiope aurantia. The sequence goes on from JAPMOR010012991.1 coordinate 180,926, forward strand.
CATATGACAATACAAAGCTGTTTTTTTACATTATTTTACAGCTCAAAAACTCTTTCCACGAATACCAATATTTAAACTTTTAAGTTAAATTTCTATAATCAATGATTTTTTTAAATGTTTTAATCCTACTTTCTTACAGTATGTAAAGCACAAACTAAAAATAAAATTTAGTCTTCACTAGCACGTTTCGAGTGCATGGGAAAAATTTGCTTTTATCAGTGTGTTGCCGTGACGTTAGCGAATATTGGAATTTAAAGATTAGGTTAACTTTTACTGCAAACTAAACCTTATAATGTGTGTGAAGTAGAAAAAATATATGTTATATTCTAAAAAAATGAAAGCGAGAAGCGTTTTCCCTGACATTTTAAAATGGCACTATTATTTCAGTAATTCAGTTTTATTTAAGGCAGGCTTTATTTGACATATACAGAATAACTATTATAATCAGGACCTAAAGCGCATTTCAAAATCTTTATTGATTGACGTATATATAAGTAATAAAAAGTGGTCTAAATGAAATGAATAATTATGTTTTTTGTAAGTAATTTGAATGAATAAATTTTCTAAAGATTTACGGATTTTAAATTCTTATACAAATCCTCTTTTTTGCGAGTTATATTCAATAAAATATCCTTTAGGTACTAATTTTTGAAGCAAAAAATTCCATTCTTTTGCAATGAAAGCCGATTGAATTATGGAAATTTGAATGCCTCTATTCCATAAAAACATGCTATTTTATGTACCTCCATCGACAGTTTAAAAAAATGTCAAGTCTTTTCTCAAGACTTGTTGTTTTAAATAATGAAACTGTTGATCTTTCTAAAATAATGATATTCAAAACTTTATAAATCGATAAGACTTCATCGCAGAAGATTTAAACGTTAGATTGTCAATATAATAATTTTACTGATCTAGATTTATAGGGCCAAAAAACTGTAAAGTTTACACTTCATAATTGCGTTTAGAAATGCATTTACTGATTGAAATTAAAAGAACTATTATCCAGAGCATTTAAATAATAAATAATTTTAATTTTATGTAAAATTTAATTTGATGCTGAATCAAAGAAATTCTTATTAAATAATTCTTTGAAACATTGTTATAAATTATTAAAAAAATGCTGTAGTACACATATGATTACAATGCTAAAAAATTCGATTTTTTGTAGTCGGATATAAAAAAGAATATGTTTAGCTTCAGCAAAAAAAGGCTTCCTGTTTATTTATCTCATCCATTTAAAACACAAATTTAAATCTTTCAGTATCTGATAGCAAATTAGAAAGAAACATAATACAATAAACAGAATATCATAAATTTCTATAATTATATCAGTTATGCGAATATGGGAACTTCAAGTTTGGGAATATTTTGCTGAAGAAGTTATTAAGAAACCTAGACATTCAAAAATTGAATCGGAAATTTTGGAAAGCTTTACTCCTGCAGAACCAGCTGATCCCCAAAATTTATTTATTTATTCTTTTATTCTTCTTTTTTCCTTTATTCTTCTTTTGCTTTTTATTCAATGTGAACTGCATGTCTTCACTTGTGTGGCACAGATATTCCTCCGATTGATGCCATAATAGATGTTGGAATAATCACTAAAGCTCTAAAATTAATTTCCATTATTGTATAATTGTGTTTAATCTTCGTTACAAAGCAGCCTTGTTATTTAAAATCATAGCACAGTCTTTCCATCATCAGAATCTAAACTCAACAAACGTGCATAGAACGTTAAGTCACAAAATTTAAAGAATTCATTTAATTCATTGGAGATAATTAATTATAATAAAATGAAATTCCTTCATTCCTTCAGATGAGGTTTTCCTTCCAAAAAATCGATAACATTCGAACGGTAACAATAGTGTCCTCGTTGGAAGAACGCGGCCCCCTTCGTTGTCCTGATCTGTTCTGGCACGCGATCCCTAGAAGAATGGGTTAACCGAGAGAGTGAGAAATCCGTAGTTAAATTGGGAGGGAAATCTTAGACTGATTTAATTGGGGCAGCAAAATTAATTGAGCATTTCTCTTGGGCTATCGACTGCTGCTTTTCAACTTCTCTGGATCGGGAGTGTGTGTTGTTCATTTAGGAACTAATTTAATCTGCTCCTTAAGTGGCTTCTAAGGACAGGACAGCAGAATACGAAGCCCCCGTTTGCGATTTTCGAGGAGGAGTTACTTATGAAATTAAGTGTTTATGTAAATTGTTTAATTAAGTGGATTGTCCGAGCAATAATTTTGATTAAAGTAAATTATTCAAATACTTTCCATTGACAATTAGATGAATAAAATGCATATTGTATGATTGTATTGTTGATCTGCATTATAAACGAACTTTCTGAAATAGATGCAAAGTAATTCAAAACAGCTGCAATGATTAGAAATAAATATAATTGCTTCATAAACGAAGACAGAGAAAAAAATTCTTTCTGAATAAAATAAGGAAGGTGAAAAGTTTTGTTTGCGTATTGTTAAGGGATGTTGGTGCCTGGCGAAATGTTCAATTAGTTCAATAATGGATGACGATGCTTTATTCCACAAAAATACGTGAAAATACTTGCAACATAACACTGTCGAAACGGAAAGAATGCAGCTTTTATAGAAATGAGCATCAAAACATTGTTAAATAATCGCATCAGCGCAAATTACGCATATTACTCCGTGACCCACTCCGAAGAGATCAACACTCCAAAGAAATAATTTGTTCAACTACTGATTTTAGCGATGTCTGTTGGGTTTTATAGCCGTTGTGATGGAACAGAGAAATTCATAGAGGAATTCTGTATCTTTCTTCCTAATCGTTATTTTTGCCAATATTCCAGTAGTTTCTAGAACCATCCCTTTTGCCGTGAATTCTTGATCAGATATCCATTAAAATGTCTCATCTCTTTCTTAATATGAAATTAACTGCCCTGGAAATCAATATTACAGATTCGTAATAGTGTTTTGCAATTGTTCTAGTCGGTTTACTTTCGTCACATGGGTACATCCGTACAATAGTTTCTTTCATTTAGTTTTGGTTGCTAACCTTCGGTTCGCTCACAATTGAGGGAATAAGGAAGTGATGAGAATATGACATGCAACATTGGTATTAAAAAAAAAAAGAAAGTCTGAACAGCGACATAACGACATGAAGAACATAATGCAGTTTCGAGATTGTGTCGATAACTGCAGCAAATTTAAACATTTTGTTTTAGATTTGTCGTCGCCTGCTTGAAATTTGACAAGTTGAATCTGATTGTGATCTTTTTATTATTAAAATTATTCATTTTTGAGATCACGAATATAAAACGAACAGTTGTGGAATAGGATGAATTTAAAAATTTCTACTTAATATCTCCTTTTGTAAAATTGTATTTAGAGGTTTTACATTCATCTCATTATTGATTTCATTCAGGCATGAAATGTTTAAGGTTTATTTTTGTACTGGAGCATATTATATTTAATCTAATATCATACAGTATAAGATATTTCATCGATGAGATGCAAGTTTGCTTTTTTTATTAACTGAAAGAAAAAGATAAACTTTTTAGACATTTAAGTATATTATATATATATTTACTTCCACCATAATTTACATTTTATAAAAATTAGTCACAATTTATACAATAGTGAAAAACCTGTTAAAAAACGTAGATGTTGTTTAATCACTCCTTCAAACCAATTAACTTCTTAGTTATCCTATATAGAAAGTTACATATTTAATTATTTTCATTCTTTGAGTTTTAAAAACAATTTTTTATACAATCTTTTATAAAGAAATATAATATGTGACATTTAATTAATGTTTAAGAAAAACTCCAAAAAATTATTTTGCTAGAACGATATATGGTATCCAGAAAGGGAAGTGCCGCATCCAATCGGGCAATGCTAATTTGATATGCCAGACCAAGTCTAGAAAATGAATTAAACACAAGATAAAAAGATAAATTAATACATTAAAAAATTATTAAACTTTTCGTTGAACGAGTTGGCCCACCTTTGGCGCGAAATACAGCTTCAACCCGCCTTGGCATGGATGTCACAAGTCCTTGGTAGATGGCCGGAGACAGATTGTACCAAATGTTTAAGCAACGGTCAGGCAAATCCGAGATATTGCGAATTGGTGGTCTTTGAACTCTAAGCTGCTGTCCCATGTCATCCCAAAGGTGTTCTATCGGATTGGGATCCGGTGAGTTAAGCGGCCAGGACATTAACTGGAATTCAGCATCATGTTCCTGGAACATCTCCAACGCAATTTTAGCCTTGTGACACGGGGCCTTGTCCTGTTGGAACATTCCATTTCCACCTGGAAAAACAGAGGCCATGTAAGGGTGCAACTGGTCCGCAATGATGTTCAGATACCCTGTAGCATTCATGGTATGCTCTACCACAACCACGTGTCCCAGAGAACGTGTCCCCAAAGCATAATACCGCCACCACCGGCCTGTGTATGACCTACTGTTCATTGAGGGAGCAACTGTTCGCCTGGAAGACGGCGTATCCTGACACGGCCATAGGCGTGATGCATGACAAACTGTGATTCAACTGACCATGCAATTCTCTCCCACTGATCCATGGACCTGTCGCGATGTTCCCGGGCCCAGCGCAGGCGCAGTTGGCGATGACGCTTGGTCAGCAAAGGCACACAAGTGGAACATTTGCTGCGTAGCTCCATATCCAACAGTGTCCGCTGAACAGTGTGTTCCGATACTATTCTACTTGGCCCTGCATTGTATTGGGCTGTCAGCTGAGCCACTACCTGGCTCCGGTTTTGCTTCATCATGCGAGGCAGTCTCCGACGACTTTTTTCTTTGATAGCGTGTGGTCGTCCAACACCATGTCGTCTACTGCTGCTTTCACCGTCATTCATCCACTTTGCGTAAGTATTAACAACTGTAGATTGCGCACAACGCACGAGTCGTGCAGTTTCGGAAATACTTGTTCCGAGCCATTACAATCTGCCCTCTATCAAAGTCGCTTAGATCCACAGCCTTCCCCATCACACACAGAAGTAAGTCAAAGAATGATTCTTCAGACTCTCCAGCAGCAGTTAAATACCACTTCTACCTGATCACGTGCCTTCCACGTCAACCAGGCTAGTTCATTGCAAAATGTAACGTGGGTTATAATGATTTGACTCTTCAGTGTAGATAAGTCAAGGTTTCAATGGATTTTTATTTGAATCAAAATAAGAAAATATTCCCAAATTAGAAGGTGTCATCTTATCAGATAACAAAGAAAATTAAACAGTTAAGGGGTTAATCAATGATTAGAATATTTAGAGAAGAATAAACTTCTAAATATCTCTATAAGATAATTACATTGTTCCTTTAAAGCATGCAAAGTTTTCAATCTAGTTCTTTGATCACATATTATAATACTTAATATAATTTTTAAAAGCAATTTCCCCGTAAAGATGCTCAGAAATTAAAGAAGTTTATTTATAACATCTTAAAAATAATACTTCTTATTTGGAGATCCTTCAAAATATTAATTTACCTTCACTTTTATACTTTATAAAAGTGAAGAAAACATTTTTTTATTTATAAATTTTTCATAAATGCTGCAAAACTTAATGATTGTGAATAACATCTAGACTTCTTTCATAGAAAACATTGCTAATTAAATAAAAGAGTGTGATAAAAAGGCTCACGGCAACTAAATAAGCAGTTTTAATTTTCTGCTGACATGGAAACTTGTATCTTATAGTTTTTCTTTCTTCCTGTGTCATAGCTTTATTAATTTTAGGAAAATTGTTCTTTAGAAAATTTGTAATTTTAAATTAAATATATTACTTATTTCATCTCAAGTATTATCTTAGATTTTGAAATAAAAAAAATTAAACTTTTTTTTTTAAATTTTCATGTAGAAATGTTATAAAAGTGCACAGTATGTTTAAAAAAATATGCATAGCACATATTTTACACTATCTACCAATAAGTAATTGGACACATGTGATAAAAGAGATAAGCATAATTTATTCATATTCAATAGTTGATACAGCCTGAGGCAATTAAAGTATTAACCCTCCGGAACACGCTTTCTACAAGTATTTGGATGATGGACAGTGGATTTTTTCTTGCGTACAGATTGGAGAAGACATGCATCCTCTTTTACCGATTTTGGAAATTTGCTGCACCCCTTAATACGTCGATCCATCTCATCCAAGAGGTTTTCAATAGGATTCAAGTCTGGTCTATGGGCAATCCAGTTCAGTCGGTCGGTTCACCCCATTATCATCATCATACCAATCCTTGGTGGATCTCGAAACATGACAAGTGGTGTCACCATCTTGGAAATAACAATGATCCAACCCACAGAATCGCCACAGCTTAGGAAGCACATTTTTGTTTATAATACTAGAGTAGGAGTCGGCGTTGAGCTTACCATGAATTGGGAACAAGTGTCCCACTCCATACCACGAAGGACATCCCCAGACTATAATTCCACCTTCGCCAAAATTTAATGGAGGCACAATGTATTTTGGCAAAAGGTGTTCTACAGGCATACGCCAAACCTAGACTCTATCATCCTATTTATAGTGATTGAACCTTAATTCATTTCTCCATTAGAACATGTTTCCACTCATCAATTTCGATGCACCTTGCACTACTTCAACCTAGCAGCACGGTTGGATTTCAAAATTTATTTTTATTGGAAATCAAAGGCTTATGAGTGGGAGTACAACCATGGAAACCAAACAAATGCGATTCCTTGTGGATGATATTTATCGGAACAATCCCGGATGTTTATTGGAACTTCTGGAATATGTGGGCCATAGGAGGTTTTTCCGAATTTCGATGGACAGCACTCGACAGTCTCTATCGCTTAGTTTTGTAGGTCTGTCGGGCCGAAGCACATTCCGGCAAACACCATTCACCTTCCATTTCTTAACCACAAAAGTCACAGTCGATTTTGGAATGTTTTGTTTACAAGAATTGTCCCTTAAGGACCACCCATTTCTATGATATACGACAAGCTTTCTCAGTCAAATAGCTCCGATTTTCATGGCATCTTGCATGCGACTAATGTCAAAGCTGTTTCCAACGTGATATTTAAGCACAAAAGGCGTGGCGCAGATCAGGACCGCATATATCCTCATTTGCATGGATATCCAAATGCGTTATTGGTAGATAGTATATATAATGTTTTGTATATCTTAAGGACTATCCACGTGCATGAGCAATAAAATATTAAAATATTTGAATATCAAATTTTACTAAATGAAACTCCATGTTATAATTAAAGCAGAGCTTGCAAAACAAGAGTTACTCGCCGAGCAATATCATAAATTAAGAAAGATACAGAAGGAAGGGAAATAGTTCCTTATAAAACTATGAAGTAACCCCCCCCCCCCCGAAGAATTGATATCCGTATGAATTTGCTTTCTTTGTACAAAATAAAATAAAAGATTGCAAAAATTTATTACAGAAATGAAAAGTGGATTTTATGGTAATCTAAAAGCAGAAGCTCGTTGATTTTACCAGATCAGTCATCAATATTTGTAGCAAAGGTCAAACTGAATGTCACTATCAGGTGAGAGTGAAAATGAGTCATTTACTATGAGCATCTGGAGCTTTCAACAAATAACTGCAGCCAAACTTTACCAGGCCTAGTTGATCAAATTAAGTAATATTCTAGAAACAAAAAGACCATTTACGGCAAGGGTGGTGGAAAGTGATATTGTTGCACACTAACTCTCTTTTACATACAAAAAAAAAAAAAAAACCTACGAACTCTTCTTTTCTTTAGGCTAAGGAGTGTATAGCATGAGATTTTTTTTCCAGATCTGGCCCCTTCTGATTACCTATTATTGAGTTCAATGTCGTCACATTGATAGTTACGAAACGTGAAGATACAAAGAAATAACTCGATGACTTTTTGCCTCGAAACTACCAAGTTTATATCGCGTAGGAATGCATTAACTGCCTGATAAATAGTAAAAATTCTTAGATATTAACAGCAAATATTTCGATTGTTAATTTTTATAGTTAATATTTTAAAAATAAAGTGGCATTTTAGAAAAAGCTGAGTTTCTACTTGTATATTTGATATCTTAATTGTAATTAAATTTATAATCTTTATTAAAAATATATTACACTGAAATCGACTCAACATTGCAGAATAAACCAAATTGTCATATCTCGAATATCAACACTGGAAAAAACTAACTATTAACTCAGCTAACTAGTGACAAGCTGTTAATGAACCATACTAAGTTAAGTGCCATAATATCATGACGTGTTTTTCCGGCTAATGCATTTTGAGACTTTTGTGGGGCTATAACTCCATTTTCTCATTTTTCGTGTAAATAAACAAATGAAATAGATTTGATCCGCTTGAGCTGCTTTAAAAAATGAAAAAAAAAATAATTATATTAAATATATTATGAAAAATGAAAATAGTATGAATTTTAGGTAAAAAAAGTAATTTATTATTTTTAATTTTAAATAAAACTATTTTTAAAAATGTCCCCAAACCCAGTATATTTATTAACAATTATTAAATTTGTGTCCTTAAAGATACAATTCTTTTGAATATTAAGATTATGTAAATATTGTTTTTGTGTTATCAAAAGTATATGCCGCAAGTTCTCAGCTATAATTATAGAGGACCAAATATTACACAAACAGACAATGGTTGCTCATTCATTCTTCCTTATCTATACTTATAATAAAGCTCAATGTGTGTGTGTGTGTAAATGTTGGCGTTCTGCAGGCCAGACCATTCCACCTACAGCTACCAAATTTGGCACGTGTATACGGTGGAGCCCGGGAATGTGAACCTGGGGGTTATCTTTTCCAATTTTTAGTTAGAATTTTATTTATTTAAAAATTAAGCGAAATTTTGACGTGTTTCTGCTATAACTTCCGAAAATATTACCGCACAAAACAGATTTTTACATAAAGTTAAAGATCAAAAATTTATCTTTTAAATGATACCAATGTTTTAATCTTAAAATTAAATTTCTATTTTTAATGAATTTTTAAATAAATATTTTAACTATGTTTTTCAATAATTTTTTTCGTAAAAAATAAAAATAAAAATTAAACACGTTTCGCATTCATGGGAAAAAATTATCTTTTTTCAAAGTGTTGCAATCACATTGATTGAAGCTCCAATTAAAAATAAATTAAGTCTTTTTGGAAATGAAATCTGCAAAAATATAATTTTCGGCACGTGTTTGTAGGAAATGAAACAAATATGAAATATTATTTTTTCTAAAAAATAAATTCAAGAAAAATTCTTTTATGATCTTTTACACTCTCTATATAGGGTGTTTATTTAGTCCCGGACCCATTTTGATGTTTAATGACTCATAAAATAATGAAGATATAAGCAAATTTATGGCATTTATTGATGGAATAACTCATATATTTTCCTTTTCAGGTTTGAATATTTTTACTTTTGTAAATATCGTCTGCGCGTGTGGTTAATTTCAGATAATTTCATTTGCCAGTCTAAATATCTGTACTTTTCTAAATATCGTCTGCTTATTAATTGCATTTTTCTCTCTTTTGTTTTTGGCAACTATTGAAATGTTATGTTTACTTTTTCTATGTAGTACTTTTGTATGTGATGTTTTATTTGAGCGGATATTAAGGAGAATGCATACACCACAAGAGAAAGCACAGATTTTATGGTGGTCATAGAGTTAATTTCCAGTCAACTAAATCACTGACTTTTAAGAGTTAATTTTCATTCACTTAAATTGACTGATTTATGAAAATATGAATATCACTATTCAATAAAAAAAGGATAATTTTAGATTTTCCATCAATCGCTTCAAAGAAAATACGCCAATCAGCGCGCAGGTTTCTCAAGATTAATTGGCCTAAGATTATGAAAATGTTGAGTGTTTCTAAATTTTTAACATTTAAAACTTCATAAATAAGTATTAGTTGATCGTGGAAAATAGAAACATTCATTCATTTATTTAAAATTTGGTGTGTCTAGAATATTTCTCAGAATATTATACCTTACTGCATTAAATTTAGACTTCAAAATTTTGGAAATATATTTATAGGCCGGAACAAAATATTATTATTGATTTCATTTCAATCCTTTTGAAAGCAAAACTAAAAACTGAATTTTATGCTGAATCTGAGAAATTTTTGTTGAATTATTGTTTGAGATATTACATAAATTATGAAAAATATTTTATAGTTAACATAAGACTTAAATACCGAGCAATTCTGTTTGCAATACTCACATTCAATAATAATAATTAATAAGTAACAATAAAGATGATAAATAAAATAAAACGCTTGGTTTTATTAAAAAATATCTTAATATTAATTGCAATTTCGTCATTTACATTTTTAATTAAAGTTGACGTTTTACCGGAAATGACAACAAATTAGCAAAATATATATATTAAATTGAACGAAACGATCTAAACAGTATAAGTTTGGTATGGCTATCAAAATTTCAAGATTAAAAATGTTTTGTTTGAGAATCCTTTAAGAGACCAGTTACTTAAAATATTTAATTGAAAATTTTAGCGAGCGGTAATACTGGCGAACCGACTGGTGGCCAAAGGCGGCTAGTTATTAATAGATTAAATGTAGAGTGAATAAAAAGGCATTAAAATATGCGTCACTAGTTGAAATACTTAAAGTAAATTTTAATTGAATTAATTATTGTACAATTCAATTAGTTATAGTATTTTATTAATAGTTGCATATTTTTAATTTTTAGTGGGCATTCGATTTTTTTATTATAAAATTCAATGTCTATTAATTTTTTCATAGAATATTTTTCAGTGTCTTATTTGAGGATTTTGCCTTCATGTCGATATATTTTACAAAAACAATTTCTTTGACATTTTGGTGTACTTTTAAACGCCTGTATTAATTATTATTTTTTTATAATTTCTCATATTTAACTCCTATGTAATTCCTAATTCATTAGTGTAATATTACGGAATTTCAAAGAATAAATATTTCTAAACCTCTACTAAATAATGTGGTAAATATGACATATAAATTCATTTAGTTGATTAAACAGTAAACAAGTTTAAAAAAAATACAACTTTGCAATATCATCGGACACATACAGTTGTACTAAATTTGGGACTACACTTAGATTAAGAACTGAACGAATATTGATTAAAATTCCAATTTTAGGAGCATGTAATATTTTAAATAAAAGAGTTAAAAAGTGTTCATCTATAAGAATCTGTTTATTTTTATTATTTCAAATATTTCACTTATAAATTAAAATTAATCTGAAACCAATATTTTCTTAATTCTTCTTAACTTGCATCATATTTAATAACAATAAATGGTATTGCATTATAGACTATTGTAAATAGAAATTTGAATTAATTATACTGGTTATTAAATTGGGAATCATCTCCAAAGTAAATGCTTTGCCTTTTTTCTGAAAACCGTATCGAAAGTACATTTCCTTTAAATACAATTTATAATAGTGTTTTCCAGTTTTCACTAAATGATAGGTCTTTCACGTTTGCTTATATATGAAGAAACTATGAAAAAAAATATTTATAATATTTTCAAATATCATTCTGTCCCAGATTTCAAATATTGAAGAATTCAACATATCTTTATGCAAACATGCCTTTTCATTTTCAGAAAAGAAAGGGGACAAAATAAATGAAGTTATTGACTTGTTATATATGGACTACATATAAAATTTTCTTATTTCGAATTCCGAGAAATTTTGTCGGTTTAGAAATCTTCACTAAAGGAAGATCTTCACTTTCCAATAAAAAGTCTTTCAATCTATTATTCAACATTCAACTCCAAGCCTCTTACGAAACTGGATTCAGGTGAATTCTTCAAATTGATAGTTTTAAAATTCTTTACGAAAAATCACGATTTTCTCTTTCGGCCATAAAGTGGACTCATTTTTTGGTGCTGGCATCTATTTTGCTGAAGCACCGTAAACCGTGCTTTGATTTCACAAGACGCTTCAAACTTCTGGAAGACGCGCTCCTGACATAAAAACTTTCACTCTGCTTTTATTGTTATCTGTGTTACGCTCTTTTGTTTTGGTATGCGGCGGATGCGATATTCGATACCCACGCTTTCGATCGTAAAACTTACTGTTTTTCTTTGCAAATGTATAAATCAAATTTCACGATGATTCCCTTCATGTGTTTTAAAACTCGTATTAATCTCGGTCGAGTTCGATCAATTCCGTTTTTTCGTTTAGTATCTCAGACGACAGAAGATTTTTGAATCACGAAATTTAGTAGTTTTTTCTGATCAATATCAGGTCTCATTTAAGGCATGAACTTTGAAACGAGATTGTAAAACAGATAAAAAAAACACTCAGTCAAGCAGTTAAGAAATATTTAATTAATTGCTCTTCCTTGATTCATTTATCATTTAACTATGGGAGTGGTTTTCTTTTCATTCTTTTATATATTTACAAAAGCAATATATTTTGTGTTAAGATAATTGAGTGGTAAAGTGCTATAAAAATAATATAACATTTTTTTCAAAAATCAATATAGACACATTTCTTCCAAAATTTTAATGCAAAATTTAAGTATTTTTTAATTTAATTGAAATTTATGTATAAATAGCATGTATAAAATTTGAGTTTTCTTTCTTTCTTTCATTTTAAATTATTATCTTTGCACTAACAAGGACAAGAAAATAAGTACAGTCTACTCACGGAAAGATTGGTTTCAAAATTTGACTTATTTTAAAATTTTGGAAAAAAATACTGATTATTTGAGAAATTGCTTTCGCGAGCACTCTATTAAACAGGTGATCAGACAATCAACCGTTCTGGAATTATATCCAACATTTGATATTGGTTGGTTATTCTAGTAATATAACGAACCCTAAGATGCATTTCATTCATTGAGATCACTGATATTTGAGTCATCATATTCACGGGCTTTCATAAATACGAAAAACAGTTTATCGGACTTAATACCAAATCACACCTCCGTTTCTAGATCTCATGTGGACACTCCCTTTCCGGTTTGATGTATTGTTTGTCAACAGATTCCAAAACCATCCTCTTTGTGGATGCTCTAAGATGACTTTAATTTGCCAAAATAGGGGCGAGAGGAAAGATGAAAGAAGATGTTCACATTTAGCAGTAAGTATTGGGTTGTTCGGAAAGTAACTCCGTTTTTTCCCGACAGAGGATTTAATTGTATTTTTTTGCACCCAACTTCACATTTAAGCCGTATAATTTTTATATGCTTTGAGAGCTCATATAGCAAGGCTTGTGTGTGAAAAATTCCAATTAATTCTACGCAGTAGTTTTTGGTTGATGCCCTTTTAAATATGGAGAGCGATAAGCAGCCTTTTCGACATATCTTACTGTTTTACTACAGAAAGGGTAAAAATGCTGTTCAAGCCAGAAAGAAATGGACCGATGTGTATGGAGAAGGTGTGTTGACAGTACGCCAGTGCCAGAACTGGTTCGCTAAATTTTTTAGACGGTAAAACCTTCACCTCAAATTAGGAGGTCAAACGCCACCTCGATCCGTTTTTCGGCAGCAGAGACCAAACATTTAATAAGCGTGGAATTATGCTACTACCAGAAAGATGGCAAAAGGTGTTGGACCAGAACAGCCAATATATAATTTAATAAACTATTTGTTTATTATACGAAAACTGTCTTTCATTTCCACAAAAAAAAAATGAAATTACTTTCCGAACAACCCAATAAATTCTGACGACTCGCGGACTTATGAGGCGTAAACACGGCACTTCGTTAAAAAATACCGAATAACAATAAAATATTTTAGTAAAATTTTTATTTGCAGTAAGAGCATATACATTATATTATGATGAATAAATGGAAAATTTATGTTCTTAACTTTTTTTTTACAAAATAATAATGATATTTTTAAAGTCAAAATAAGCCCTGTTTCATATGTTATTGAATTTTTTGGCAATATTTTGGGATTAACTAAGGTAAGTAACTGAATTTATTAAAACATTTAATTTTTATTTAAAAAATTGCGGTAAATATAAAGAATGTTAAAAAAATATTTTTAAATATATAATTTAATATTTTTTTAATAATATTATTAATAATTTTTTTACTAAAAATATTTTAAAATATATATTTTTTTATCACTTGACTAAACCATATATAAGTAAATCAATAACATAATTTTGAAAATGGCCCAACACTCATGTATGTGAAAAGCAAAAGTGAATGAAAAGGCATGCAATAAAACGGAAATCAAAGTCGAAGAATGAAGAAACATTCAGGAAATGAGCTCATCATTCGGCGTTTCACCCCTTAATGAGATAGAATCGCCGAAAAGTGGTAAACTTAGGATACTAAGATGAACGGTAGGTGGACTTTCTTAAAAAGAAAAAGAAAGGAAAGTAAAAAAAATACATTGCAATCAATGGAAAGAAATATATAAATGACGAATGCAATAAATATACAGATGACCAATAGAAGAAACATACAATACGAATGCATATAACATAAAAAACGGTGAAAACTAGAATGAAAAATATCTGATGTACATAAAAACTGTATGAACATGATAATATGTAGTACGAGTGAAAAAGTAAAGCAATTATAATACTAAGTACTTTAGGAAATATTTTGAATAAAATAGTTTTATTGGACTAAAAAAGAGGGGAAAAATGGGCTTTCATCGAAGTTTCTATTGCTGACGATTATAATATATAGTTTTTTGCCTGTGTACAATGCTGCCATAAAATAAAGCGAGGTCTTGAAATTTAACTATGAAAGATATATTCGAACAAATGAAACGGAATTTACCTCAAGGATTTAATCCTAATTCTGAGTATAAATTACAGCAATTCAGATGATCAGAGCAATAATTTAGGACAAATGTATTAGGACATCAAATAATTTAGGACAAATTTCGTGGAAGACAAACGAAAAGGTTTTATTTTCAAAAGTGTTATGATCATAACAATTTTATTTATACTTATATACATATCTAAATTTTGGTTTCAGCTGCATATAAAAAGTCCGCATACGTGGAGTAAATATAATATTTTCTAAAAATTATCTTTTTAGCCTTATTAAAATTTATTTAGTAATATATCATTTATTCACCAAATTGTATATATCTGCTTGGATATTTGTTTTCAAGAGCAATCATAAATTACGAATTACTTTTTTACCCGAAAGAATCGAATCACGCAAAATAATATGATAATAAAGTTCATTCATAAAAGTATGCTATATATTATTCTCTCAACTTGAAATAATTCAAGAGTTAAACTTCCGAGGGTCTCTTTCTTAAGCCATCTGTCATCAAGAGCAGGGAAATTTAGAAAATTATGAATTATTTTGTCCCGTCCAGCCATAAAAAAAAGGAAAGAAAGAAAAAGATTTTTCTTAAATACCTAAATGCTTAACTAAGGGAATTTTCGCTTCAGAAAACGTTGTAAATCCTTTTAATTCCTTAAAAAGTCCTCCTCTTTTTCCGGCTCTAAACCTATGATTGTTTGAGAGCATCACTTAGAAGCCGCTGTCAAGAGAGAAGTCTCCACCGCCCTCCTGAAAACTTGTTGAAGTTTAAAGAACATTAGTCAATAAAAAAGTCATTCTCCCGGATAATTACGCAAATAAGGCTCTTTTGTACAGACGGGATTAATTTTAACTAGGTTTTTTCAACGCCAGGTAATAATACAGATTGCCACCCCAGCTTAAATTTATGTTTCGCTTCCGATCTTTAATAACGTACTCAATTTATTACTCAGGAAATTAATGACAGCCGAGAAAAAAAATGCGTCTTCGGGGAGTGAGGGAGCCATTCATTCATTTGTTTATTTTTTCGTGTGTGTTTTCTGGAAGTGTGGCCTTATGGAGCGTAAAAATTTTTCTCGCTACTTACGTAAATGACTGGACGCAAGATACGCGTCACTTGCTATTTGTTATGGGAAGGACTAGGCGCAAAAAAGCATAAATAAGAAACTGAACAGATTCGTTGGATAAGATTGAAAAATATATACGATATCGCAAGGAGGTATTTTGAATCAAAATGTGTGAAGTCATATTAGCGTTTTTGTGAAAAGCGACTAAAATTAAATTCGTATCTGGTCATCCATTAAATTATTATTTTTTCGATAATTTTCGAATTAGAAGTAAATGTGAAGGAATTAAAAAAATCCAGGAATTTACTGAAAATGGATTTTATTTTCTTATTATTAAATATCTGTTTTTTCCAGATTGATATTTTTTCTTGAAGTAATCTTTTGCCTTAAAAATTATTCTGCTTAAATAATTGAAGTTTAAAATATTCTTTTATTTCTAAATATTATGTTGCTCTTGAAGTTTTATACATTTATCATTTTGTATTTCCTTTTTTAGAGTAAAATTAATTTTGTAATTTTATATTCCTTTTTTTTTGTGTCTGTGAGAGAAGTCAAATTGTTTTGGATTTTTATGCAGCGAGCAAAAATTTATTATGCTTATTGTCTATTCTTTTTTTTTTTTTTTTTGGAAATCAGAAAATGTTTTTACTTTTACAAATTTTATGTTATCAAAATAGAAAAATATCTTTCTTTTTCTAAATTTTTCAAGCAATTCGGTCATAAATTTTATTAATTAACACCTTTCTAAAGAATGATTTTGTATCTGTAGGAGTGTATCTATAAGCTTATCAGAGTTCTGATGAACCTTACATCAATTTAAATCACAATATAAATTTATTTTATAATTTTATACAATGAACATTTTATACATATATAGGGTATCCGAGAACAGTGGAAGAATCATTTGTTTCCTTGAATATTTGAATTAGACATGTATTTCCGGTAACAACTTTTCATTAAATAATGTCCCGAATTTAGAAAAAGACTTTGGCTGTTGGTAAAGGGATAGTAAATGTTAAGAAAAATTAATTATTTTTATTAAATTTGTCTGTTACTGTCCATTTTTATTTTACTTCTCTTTTCCCATACTTTTGACCTTGTTTGGGCGAGACTTTAGCTGTATTTATCAACAATAATGCTCATATTTCGAAAAATATTAAAACGGCACAATAAAAAATATTGCATTTATTAATTTTCAATAAATTAAAAAAAACTGATCATGAAATATTAATTAAAACATTAATTTCTTAAAAATTTGTTCAAAATGAACACTTTCAATGCCAATGAAAAGTTGCATTATTTTGGCAATATTGGAACATATGTGATCGAGTTCATCATTTGTGACTTAATAACAAGTCTTTTTGTATTTATCGTCAATAATCGATAGACATTATAATAACAAAGCCAATTCATTCCTTAGTTTAGACATATTACCAATCAGCATTAATTGAATACGTTGATTAATTTTAATATACAAAATGGAATCGATTGTTCTAAGAATTTCTTAAAATTGATATGAAAAATACATTTATAGAAACTTCCAATAAGAAAGAAATCTTTGTACGATGAATGGATTTGTACGTTTCAAAAGTTATAATTGTGATCATTATTCTGTCAAAACCAAAGTTTTCGGGGAAAAAAATATTTGGTTTTACCCAGATAGAATTAATTTGTAAAATTCTAAACGTCAACCGTGTAACTGTTTATAATTTGGATACTAATTATAATTTAGAAATTTTCTCTACACTTACAATTTTAGTATAATAAATTCTTAACAAAATGTTCATACACTATCATATACTTAAAGGTAACTTAAAAAATAAGGCAAACTGTCATTTTCAGCGTCACATGTATAATAACTCATTTCCCATACTGCTCCTCGGAAATGTAACTGCCCTGTAGTTTGTAATCGCTAATACGTTCTAGAAACGTAGTGTAGAAAATTGTCGGGAATTCGGAAAACAATCTTTATATTCTTCTATATCTAGACGATTACGAACAGCATTATTATTCACCAAATTGAAAAGAAATACTATTATTTTAGAAAACAAAAATACTGTCAAAATATTTTATTTTTCTACTCGGCATTCCAGTAATTCTCTAAATTACCTTAAATGTTCAATTTCTCAAGTTTATATTCCTTTATTTATTAAGTTACAGTTACAACTGTCAACCAATGAAAATGAACAACATTATACGTTATTAGCAAATTTCTTTGAATTCGTGATGATTGGATGATATGATATTAGGTAAATATTTACCTATTACAGCTTTTCTGTGTTGAATAAATTTGTATTTTTCAGATAAATATTTCCAACTAAATTTACAATCAATCCATCTAAGTTTAAAAATAACCACATTTGCAAATTTTGTAGGCAGAAATGGAAAACTTTCTGCCTACAGCATCTGCACAGGGTACAAATAACGAAGCCCTGTGTATACGCTTTATAATACAATAAATGAATTTGTAACAAAAGTTCGTTCACGTATGCCACTTACTAAATAATTATATCATAAAATTCAGAAATCATTACGAATAGTAGTAAAAAGAATATAAAACACAAATAAACTTCCATTTAGAACTAAAATAATACTTTAACTCTATGTAAAATTAGTATAATAAAAATATACGCCTTTTAGTAAAACTTCGTTTACTTTTCACAAGATCAAATTGTTTTACTGCTCTATCATTGTCTCAATAAGACAAGATAATCAAATTAGTTAGCACTAAATTATTTATTGTTGATCTTAAATAATTTTTGATCAGCTTCTAACAATGGTGTTGCTTAGGCAATTACAAGGAATTTTCGGGGCGTTGTTATAATAATATGCAGAGCATTTTCCAGCTTGGATTTTTTGTAATAAATGAATTAGATTCCCATTAATATTTTTCCCCACAATATTTTGTAATAAATGAATTAGATTCCCATTAATTTATTTGTTTTCGTTGCCTAAGACAGCAGCTATGTAATCAAGCAGTAGAACTCGTTCGAATTTGAAATCATGTCCAATTGCCTAGAATGCATTCAGTGTCATTCGAATCTAATAATATAGCCGACGTTGACAGTCAAAGTTTGCTGAAAACTTTTCTGAAATTACTATAATCTGTCTATCAAAAGTAAAAAACTACATTCCGTATAAACTCATTTTCATGACACAAATTGTCATCTCTACTTCCGTCGTCAATAATATTGTTCATTAGTTGCTTTTTGAGGTTATCCTGTCACAAATTAAACAATAAATAATTCTGCGCTCATTTAATAAGTCAGAATTATAAGCAAGCCAAAAATATGAGAAGAAAAAGTAAAAATCTTTAGTTCGAATCACAAGATATTATTTATGGAATTTAGTTGTACACCGCCTCAACTGTGCCACGCCTCTGGTGTTTATCTCTTTCTGAATCAAGTCTTAAACTACAAGAAAGTTATCTTTCAAAGGCTTTATATCCTTTATAAGAAAATAAACTTCCCTCCAAATAGTACAAGCAATGAACTTCGAAGGAACAACATTTAATAAACAAATAAATTGATTATATACCAATGCATATGCTGAAAAAGTGAAATTAGGAAAATAAGACTGAACATGAAATAAACATTAAATGTTTGGAGCATTTAACATTTCAACCTAGAAAACCTCAACGAAACAAAGGAAGAATATGTATGTGTTTATTTATTTTGTGCTAGTAAGTGCAAGAAAATATCCCACAAGTCTTCGTTCTTTATGATTATCAAATAAATGAGGCTTGACAAAACTGGAGATACATAAAAATTAATATTTATATCAGAATTTGATACAAATCAATTACTTTGAACATGTATTTTTATTACTTAGATAATTTCTAGAAAATAGCAAAATTAAAACAGTTCTTGTATAGTGTTAAAAAATCATGTGTTGTCAAGATAATTCAAAAACCGATAAAATAAAATACTTTAAAATCAGTTGGCCGTAAATAATAAAATTCATAATTATGTATTTCCTTTCTTTTATTTCTTAAGTTAAAAAAAAAAAGGCTACACTTAAATGGCAATTAAAACTCATGACTAAGATAATGCTCTTTATTATAAATAAGTATCAGTTTTAATATTTATCAAAATTAAAATGTACATATATAATCAAGCATTTTTATCCCGTCAATTTCTGTTTCGAAAAGAATCACGAATTATTGCTATTTTTTTTTTCTGTGGGAAAATTGGTACTTTCATTTACGCATTATATTATCCTTCATATTTCAAATGTTTCATAAAATCTGCAAGCTTGAAGAAGAAAAACAATTTTTATAATTTTCAACTCCATAAACTTTTATCGAATGTTTTTCACGCGCTTTCAAATCTAATGCGATTCCATCCACTTGGGTTAATTCCAACCGACACCGTTCTATTTCTGCAGCCAATTAAACCGGATGGCGAAAAGAAAAGAGCAAATAAAAAAGTATCGATAACCGAAAAGGAAAAAAAAAAACTACTACTTTCATTTCCTGTTTTCTAGTTCATGCAGAAAATATCGCATGATAAGGTAAGCGGAGAGATAGAGAGAGAAAAAAAAGATGTGAAGATATGACTTGTATTGTCTCTTGTTACTACTAAACGTTTAAAAGAGCAATTATTTTGCTCTTTTGATCATTGTGTAATTAGAATACATTTCAGGATTTCCTTTTTAAAATTTGGAATAGTCGCAGACTTTCTTTGTTTTATTCCGAATTCAACTGTAACTTTAACGAAAATCGGTGTTATATTGCAATGCTTAAAATAATCCTTTTTCATTTTTGAAACATTGGATTATTTTAAACTGCTGCAGGTTTTTCATTTGTTTCATATTAAATACAAGATTTCATTAGGTATTGTAGACTTAACAAATCTGTAAATATAAAACAGTTTAGCTTTTAAATAATTAGGTCCGAGTTTTGAAGTTCTACGTCCATGATTACTTCGAGATTATTGGATATTAGTTGTCAAACCCAATGTGCTCGAGATTAAAATTCTTTCATAAAAGTTACGAAAGGATAAAGCCTTTCATAAAAGTTTGTATTGAAAGCCAATGTTGTATAAAGTTTTTACAACATGCAAATTCATTTATTGTCTAAAACCTTTATTATCTGCTTTGAATTAAAAGTAAAGCATCAATTAAACAAACCGATTTTTAAAAGCTGCTGATAGCTATTTTTCCTCACATGTTATTAATATCTGCTATACTATTACTGCTATATTAATTCAAAAATGCTGAAGTATAAAAATGATCGCTTGAGCAACCGAATTAAATTTAATTTTATGGAAGGTTTATTTTTTGAAGACTTCTAAAAACAATGTCAGAAGACACATTATAACAAACGAGGGAAAAAAATAGAGTGACATTTTTTCAAAGTTTAATAAAAAAGCAAAGGATGTATTATACAATAAGCATGTAAAATTGTATAATTTTAAATAATAAATAAATTTTTCATGTATAATACAATAAGCAGGTAACATTTGGTTGAATTCGACCTAGCTTTAGAAGAAGTTATTGAAAATGCATGCTTAATGTATTATACATGCATAATCATAGTGATTTTTATTTATGTTACGATGTATATTTATGAGGATTGGTCTTACTCTCGAAATCAATGGAAGAGAGCTCAAACTGGAAATATACAATTCTCTATTGCTTTGAAAAGGGAAATACCTTAATTTGTTACAGTGACGGATTTCTAGCTAGCCAAAAAATTTTGACAGCTGCCTCAGCCTCTAGGCTGAAAAAGAAACACGAGTATGTATATTAAAAACTATTTTCCAAGACGCCAAATAAATAAATATATGAAAAATACAAAATTTGTAGATGATAAAATATCAGTATTGCATTAACTTTTTAAGCATAATTGTTATCTATATATAAATGTTATCTATGCATAATTGTTATCTGATTGATATCGATCTGCCTGACTATGTTCACTGAGAGAGTGAAATATTTATACAATTCCATTTCAGTAATATTGTGAAGAAAATTGGATTCTGAGCAGCCTGGAATCATAATCTTATAACTTTAAACAAGTAATTCTTGTGTGTTTATATTATATTACATAAAAGCACATTTATTTCTTGTAACAGGGAAACAGCTTTAACGAGTTTGATCAAATTTTATATTTAGATAAGATTTTGGTTTTTATATTTATCTATATGAGTGTCTTTCCTAAAAAATTTTTATTTTATACAAACAAAAAACAATTTTTTATAACAAAATATTGACATTTGGCTATTCATCATTTTTATAAGCGTATTAGGGATACATTTGTGATTGGACTACGGACACACATGCTTTTTTTTTCATGTTCAATTTGATTTCAGTTTAACTTTAAACGAGCTATATGATAATATTTTATTTACAACTTTACACACACACACACACACACACAAACTGCCCAGCGAAACTTGGTCTCTCGGGTTCAAAAGAAGTAAGGATAAACGTATTAACAAAATTAATGAAATATATAATTAAAATTTTAAAAAGTTGATGAAATGTGAAAATTAAAATTTAAGTACTAAATTTATCAGCTAATTAAAAGAGACCTCATAATATTCACTGCCTAGAGACACAAGATGCTTAAAACCGTCACTGTTCTCAGTGATGGATTTAAGTCTCAGCAGTCAGTTATGGAGTAAGAACGTTTGGTCTTTCTCAATGGTAAGGATAAATATACAGACTACATAAATGTTCAGAATTCAGAGTTTCTCCTTATGGGTCCGAAATAGGAGACTGACAGTGGATGTTTCTACATGATGAAGTCTTATTCTACTCCGCCAATGGATTAAAAATTGCTTCGCTGCAAATAATGTGCAGGTTTTACCATGGCCAGCTAAAAGTCCCAATCTGAATATAGAAAATATCTGGACAAAGCCTATTCGTTCAGTATACGCTGGCGGGAAACAGAATCCATATCTGAGCTTTGAGTGGCTTTAAATACCCCATTGGATACTTTTTGTCAAACAGAAATCTAATCATTGTATGATTCACTTCCAAACAGAATATTCGAAGTCATAAAAGCTAATGGAAAGAGTATTCCTTACTAAAACCGCTATTATATTTTGTTCTTTTTATAACTGTCCTATATTTTTATACAGTTTCAAATGAAAGAAACTATCTATGTTGTCATGTATACTTTATTATTGAATATCACGGTAATTATACTAATATTTTTTCGAAGAATGATCTAAAAAATAATTCTTTGAAGAATAATTGCAGTAAAAAAAAAACCCTTATTCTTTTATTTTTTAAAATATAATACCCTATTTTTTTTTACACAGTACAATATGAATGAGAAATTTTAATATATATATATATATTTATTACGAAATTTTCTGCCGGGGTTTGTTTGGTTAGTGGAAGTTATATGGTGTGGAGAACGCTCAATAATCAGGCGGCAATGGAAAAAGAAACAACGACGTTTATTTACACGAAGATACACAGGACAGCACAAATGCGACAACTATATACAGCACAAAAGACGATGGTCTTCTCCCGAGACGTGTAGCATACAACAGCACACAGAGCAGCATACAACCAGAATCTACTGCAGACAGTAGCGCACAGCTCAGTTCAGCACTAGCTTGACTCCGTCGCTTCCGACTATTCTGTCTTCTACTGCTCCGACTCTGACTCGGATTACTGACTCGCCTGCTCTGGCAGCTGTGGACCCTTTTATAGGTCTCAGGAGGCGGGGCTAGAAGCCTCTCAACCAATCAGGAACGTTCGAGGCGTATCTCGGTTCCTACTGGACGGATCAGGAAAATTCTCGAAGTTTCGGGTATTATCTATTTTGGCGCCAAAGTCGCCAAATTCGTCGCCAAATAGCCAAATGGTCGCCAAGTTTGTCGCCAAGCTCTGGGACCTTCGACGCGCCACCTGGACGCCGTCTAGTACCGATGACTTTAAAACTTTCTTTCCGACGATGGAACAAACTACGCTGGGAAGCCGAATTGCAGGTTTGTAACAATATATATATATAGCATTCAAATAGTAGAGGATTAACTAGTAATTTTAAAGAAGCATTTTAAATTATAGATGTTTTTAATAAACATTTAATGCGGATGAAGCAAAATGGAAAAATGAATGCAGTAAATATGAATTAAAAATTTGCAAAAAACACAATACTTACAAAATCAGATTTCGTTCTATGTACTGTATTCAAGTTTCGTTATAAACCATAGTTGTAACATATTTGCAGTTTTCGAAGGATTACCTGTAAATTTGGAATTTGTATCCATAATTTGATCAATAATGGATAAATATAGAAAATATCCAATTAAATGTCTTTCACTGCGTTCTTTAATGCCTTTTTCTATTTTTAATCATTTGCACTAGTAGATTTGCATTAAAAATAAGCTTATAGCCAAAAATTTCTCTTGAATAATGTATAATAGCTTAAAAAATTAATAATTTGCTTTATCATAATTTCTTTTCTTTCATTTCTTTATCATACTTATTTTCATAATTGTTCTTTATTAATAGGAAAAAGTTTTGTAATACATTAGCAATGCTGACTTTTCTTGAAATTCGATTCAAATAAGTTTCGGGAATTCTTTTCATATTATTCTTAATTTTTTTCTTCAACAAGACGTAAATGTGAATTCAAAATTCGGATTGAAAACTTAAATTTGTTAGCAGAATTGGACGAAGATTTTTGTTTCTTGAATAGATTTGAAATATCACAATTTGCTATGAATAAAATTTTCTAAAATTAGGGTCTTGTACACATTTATATCATGTTTTAAAAAAGAAATTTTCATGCATTAAACAGTAGAAATGCATAAATGGCGGATATTTCTAGATTTTGAAAATACAATTAAATGCGTGCCTTTGATCCATGAACGTAATATTATATTCCTTACTTACTGTATTCGATAGTGAAATTTATCAAACATTTATTTCTGATCTTTCTGTTACCAAACATGCCGCTTTGAACATCTGGCAATTTCAATAGCCGCTATTTACTACTGAAATATTAGTTTAACTAAAGACGGAATTACTCTGCAATATTTAATTCGTTTCCTACTCAGTTTCGGCTATTGAAATGTCTGTTTCACCCACTGGTAATTGCCTGATATATTTGATCCCCTTTGCATCATTTAACATTGGCCAATTTCTGTTGAAAACCCCTACCAAATTATAAATAGCATGCATTACCACCGTAGCCGTTAGGTTTGAAATTCTATTTCGATAAGCTCGATTATTTGCGTGATATTCAATTCCTAAATTTAACAGTTATACATTTTCAGTGGGTGCACGAATCGCATATTATATCTTCGAATTCAAACTAAGAGGATGAGTATTGCAAGGAACCTTAATTTTGAAATCATAAGCAGAATGCATTATGAACGCGTTTGAAGGATTCATCGTGTAATGAAAATCAGAGTGTGTATTTAACAGAATATATAATCAAAAATGATTTCGATAACGCATGATTATTTCTAACAAATTATTTTATAGGAAATCGCCTCCTCTGACTTTTTTTAATAATGAAACTATTCCATAAAATTCTACAAAGTATCATACTATCATTCTAAATTAACCATTTGTGATGAAGTATAAGGAGTAGTAAATTTTTCTGGCTTTTTCAAAATGGTTATTTTAATTCGATTTATAAATGTAAAAACAGTTTAACAGGAAATAAGTTCCTCGCTTCAGAGATTAAAATGCATTTTAATGGTTCAAATGAGAAAATTTTTTTAACTACCAATAATTCAAATGATACATTTGATATTTATTAAATAAAAAACATTCCAAAATTTACCAATAGATAGCACTATAACACAGACGGTATTTGTCTTTATTTAAAATACGAAATATTTATAGTGGATGCCTATTACCCTTAGAGCAAAAACAAAACAGTTTATACGTCAGAAACAGTTACTTCTCTGCACAACATACCTATGTTGAAAACCCTATGTTTCTCTTCTGGTAAACTTATTCTTCTAAAAAACGAGAAAAATTCCTTCACAGCTATGCATGAAGTATGACGCTGTATAAGTTGATACGGTTCAATATCATATTGTGCCCTATATAAAACATTTGGATAACTTGATAATTTTCTAGGGGGAACACGAAAGCATATCCTGTCATCTATCATCAAAAATGTGGTTATCACAGTTGTTGAAGCAAGCAATTAGTCACCACATAGTAGCATGAGCGTGCTAATTGTTGCCCTTGTTTTCAATACACCACATTCTATTGTAAAAAAAACACCTTATTGATAATTTTGTAATTTTAGCTCTACAAAATGAAGCCTGAAGTCGGTCGTCCAACTGCACGACCGAGACTCAGATGGTCATACAATTTTTGGACTTCAATTTCTTGCTGAAATAGTAGTTGGCATCACTTGGCCATGGAACATTCTGTGGAGTGATGAAACTTACTTTTGCCTCAAATGAGAAATTGACATCCTCAATTGTTGTATTTGGTCAGCGGAAACACCTCACCCTATCCACGAGCAATCTTCTATCCAGAAATATGACAGCATGGTGTGGTTCTGGGATTGTTACAATCAATAGACCATATTTTTTGAAAGGTTTAACTGCAAATGAATTCCAAACTTTTTTCTTCCCAGAACAATAATAATGCGATAAGCTGAAGGATTTTGCACTCTCAAAGCTACCAACAATATGAATACTTTCGGGACAACATTTTCTTGTTAACTGACATATCTTCACGTTGAATGTCGTTTAAAGCAATTGTTATGTTAGCATTTTACAGATCCAAGAGTGATCAACTGTTATTTCCCAATAGTATAACTTTCTTTTTCATTGGACATCCCCCGTACGAACTTTGGTTGTGGGATTAACTGAAGGACTATATCTACCAAAGACCAGCATCTATGCTGATCTGAAGAAAATAATTCGGCACTATGATCTTTCTATTTTGGCAGTCTTACATTGGTCGGTTGGGAAAAATAATATTCTTCAATTAAGAACATTGTAAGGAACTATATTGAGCATGTTAAATGCTATTTCTTTTATGTTTAGTTAACATTTTAAAAACTTATTTCATGTATAACTCATTATTTATTTTCATAAAAATTTTGTTACTATTGAATGGAAGGAACTAAGGATCTATATTGAGCATGTTAAATGCTATTTCTTTTATATCAGTTAACATTTTAAAAACTTATTTCATGTGTAACTCATTATTTATTTTCATAAAAATTTTGTTACTATTGAATTGTTAATAGTTTAAATTAAGAATTGAAAATAAATCCCTCCAAAAAAACTATCAGCTATTGATACATCCAACATAAAATCGGAATTTTAACTTCATTATCTGGAGTATTCGTCCAATAAGTTGAAATTATTTCTGAAAAAGGAATTATAGTCGATGTAAAATGAGTTTAATTCAATAAACCTAGAGAATTCTCCTTTTCTACTAGATGATAGATTTTTCTTAAAAAGTGCGAAATTAAAAAATTTGTAGGAAGCAACTGAAATTAGCAAATCACCTACAAAAAAGAAATTCGAAAATATTCAGAAATCTGTTACTTATTTTGTTTTGTTTCGAAACGAAATTGTTTAAAAAGTATGTTATTTCACTCAAAATTTCATAATTATTTTTTATGACCAAAAGACGAGTTTGTTCTGAGAATTTTAGACTTATTAAATATACACAAACGTGCATTTCATTTTGATGTAAAATATTGAAATTATTTATAATAAAATCATCCAATAAACTTCCATTTGGTCTCTTTTTATTTATTTGTATTTTAACAAAGCTTATCAACAGTTAATTTCAAAAAAGTATTCATTATTTCTTCCTAATAATGAAATATATGAAAGTTCTATGAAATGTTTCTCAAAATCAAAGGGAAACAGATCAATTCGTCAACGTTGATGTGTACACTCTTCACGTCTATTGAGTATCAGCGGAATGTTCTAGACTATCCATATTCCTGAGTTCAATTTAGAAATTCATTAACCCGATAGAAATTGACGTGTGGTGCAATACTAATGTAGAGAGACTTTCAAATACGCATAAATTACTCGATACGTTGACGCCATTACGTCGGCAGATTGGTCAAACAGCTCTGTTATGCATTCCTATTCTCCGTGTGTGCACTTGTAATTTGCATAACAATCGTCAGGCGGCGTCTCCTTGATGATTGGGGTGAAATTATCTCTTAACTTTTGCCAGTTTCCTGGGTCTAACATTTTATTGAGCCACGACATGTTTGGCTTATTGAGGGAATCGTTAGGAATTAATTCGATTCCAATTCTGAGTATAAAATGCAACATATAGAGCAAAATTGTTTTTGCCAGATATGTCGTTTGGTGTGATTCTAATAAATTTCTGCATATATTTGTAATTCTGAAATATTTAATATATCTCTATACAAGTATCATATTATTTAATAATTATAATTTATTAAGTGGAAACTGCAGACATTTAAAATTATTCTGCGGAAAGCTCAAAAGTAAACAATGAATGAAGGGCCATAAATAACAAGAAGAAACAAAGACATTTTTGGGGGGGTTTTCATTTTAAACATAAGATCTCAAATGGAAGTTTGAGCAAATGAAATACATTTACACATCAAAATGAATGTTATTTATTGATTAATAATATTTCTTGTACCAGAAAGCCGAAAGAAATGGAATAAATTTTCTCATGAAATATGTATATATTTTTATGAAGATTTGTGAATCTTTGTTGAGGGCTGATACTTTAACTGATTTAAACCAAATACGATCATTCATAATAAATACGATTCAAACAAATTTGTGCTATTAGTTCTGTCATTGAATTATATTAAATTTTTATTTACAGATCTACTATAAAGTAAAAAGTTATATACGCTACGTAAGTTATAAAAAGTTTACTTAATTTTATAAAGTTGCTAATTTATAGTTGAACTTTTTTTTAACCAAAAACTTATTAACTTTGCTCCATGTTTATCGTGAAGTGGGAAGCAGGGAGCAGCTAATTGATAAACAAACAAAAATTAACAATCCACAAAAATTAACAATAACACAGGAAATGGAAAAAGCCGTTTTAATATAAATTTAACAATCTCTTTTATTCTTTTTTAATAGTGTTCAATAAATTTATAAACACTGACAAGGGAAATTTCATAATGCAGGGATATAGAAATTACAACAGTTGTCTTTTGAATGAGAAGTGGGGACGTACCGAAAATACTTCTTAGTTGTAGATTAAAGATTAATTTTATCATATGCTATATAAAATTTTAGTTTCAGCTATAGTTTTTGAAAAAAAAAATAAGTGTCTGAATTTGCGCAACAATTATTCCTAATATCTTTAGCTTTTCTATCATCTCTTTATTTTGTATGCAAATTATTAACTATTTATTTATTTATGTTCGTGTTAACAATACAAAACATGCTCAAATGCTTCAAACAAAAACCATATGTTAAAAGTATACAGATTTTCGAAAATTAAACTTCTCCAAAGAGTCGTTTTTATCTGCTTAAATAATCAAGTTTGATATATTAAGTTAATTAAACTGTTATGCAACACCACTATTGAAAATAAAATATGTTAGCTAGGCTTAATTATTCCGAACGAATGAGTAAAATTTGGAGAAACGTGATAGATGGTTATTTCGATGATAGGTGATGCTATCAATCATTCATAAATGTGGCAGAAAAATAGAAATAATAATACACTGCATTTTTAGATAGATTATTTTATCATTGACAAACATTACGGACATTTGAGGTAACTGTATTGAAAGCTTAAAAACTTCATGATGAATATACTACAATATTCTGCTTGAAACGTTTTATATAGTTTATAATTCATAATATATTGCATTGATAATTGATTTTCAGAAAAATAAATGTATTTTCTTAAGAAACCGCTGATGTTCATCCAAAAAAGCATTTTTTTGAATCAGAACACCGAATTAGAATATTTTTTCATGACCGAAACTTTTTTTAAATAAGATTTCTAAATGATTTTGTTTTAGTTTAGCTCTTTTTTTATTGTACAGCATGTTTATTGACTTAAGAACTGAATTAAACAGAATTTAGTAATTCAATATCTGGTTCCAACAATAAATAATTATGTATTTCCATAATTTTTTCAAAACTTTAAAATAATGAGAACTTCTGCATATCATTGAGGGCATCATTTACGGTAGCAAATGTTAATTAAACCCATGTTTATTATTATCAGAAATATCTTTTATAAACTGATCCAGATGTTAGCAATGTCACTGAAAATTAGGTATGTCATATCTGAATGATCAACGAAATGTCTAAAATTTTAACATGAGAAAAATTTATTTTATATTACAATGTTATGTCTAAATATGAGGATGTTCACTTTCATTCCGTAGTTTAAGGATAAATGAGAAAATTCAGTTGCTTCTGTTTAAGGGAGAGTATTGCATGTTTCAGTAAACGTATTTCGCATAGAATAAGAATTCCAAATTAATTCAAAATACAAAAATTGTATTATTTACAATTGAAAACCTATTCATATCTTTCCGATTAACAATAATCTATTAGAAATTATTTCTCAAATTTTAATAAAGCAAAGAACAAAACATAAAAACAAATTATTGTGCATTACAGTTTATTTCACTACTATTAAAATTGTTTTTCACCTGCTGATAGTAGGTAGATTTAATATTATTTAATTTCTGTGTATAAAATACAGTAGTTTAGGAATGTTTGTCGAAGATGGGAATACTGAAATCTTCATAAAATTGCTGTCACTGCTGCAAATGTCTGATATAAAAAGTATTACTGGAAAGATTTCGTTCCGTGATTGTTGTAAAAATGGTTAGAATTTGAATATTTATTTAGAAACTGTTAGTGTGCTCTACTGATTCCATCCTTGAATAAAGTATAACCAAATAAAGAATTTTCTTTTGTATGCGTGTCGTTAGTTTAATGCAGGTAGTAATTTTAGTAATTTCTTTTTATAATATGATTCTGGTTAATGCTCTAAATATCAACTTGAACTTTCTACTTACTGGTTTTTAAATTAATTGTAGAGCAGAAAGCATTCACTGTATTGGGACATGAGATTGTTAAAGTATCATCTAAAATCTCTTTTAGTTATATAACATGCCTGATGATTTTTTAGATGAAAATGTTTGAGATTAAAAGTCAACAAACTCGAATGATATTCGATGCATTTTCTAAATTCAATAACTTTTAAATATATTTTATGAATTCAATAATCAAGACTGATTCATTAATAAATTTTTATTTCTCTTAGATAGCTACAAGTTTAATTATTTCTTTTCAACTAAATCTTAACAAAACTATTAGATTTATAAATAAACAAAAAAATTATTTCCCCGAAAATTGAGACACTCTAACCTTATTTTCATTTCATTGCTATAGATTTAGATTGCGAAAAAGTTCAGGCACTTTTATATGGATGGCAAAATATACTAATATGCAAAATAACCATTTTTCAGAATATGCATATAATATGCAATATATTTTAACGTTTCTTAGTACAGTGATTCTTTGAAATCCATCTAGAAAAGCGCATTAAAAATTAATATTAAATGGAAAGGGTGCGACTTAAGCAATACGAATGCTAGAGTGTCAATTATTTATCAATCACATTTTTTTTCAATAAAGAAACGCCTTCAAATTTAAATTTCAAATACTGAATATATTTAAATAAAGAGCTTACGATTCTAAAAAGGAATTGTGAAATTTTTTTAAAAGTCTGCTTGATATGCAACCACACTTAAACATCTTTAAGAAAACTAACACAATTTAGATTGAAATGCTAATATCCCATTTAAATTTTGCCATTTAAAACTCATTCTTTGTTTCATTGCATCTATTTCAGGAAACGGAAAAGCAAATGTTTCTCTGACAAAAGCTGCAGAAACAACTATAACATTTAAATATTTACCATCTTAATTGGGCCACTCTGATTGCAACAATAGCTTTCTCCAACTAGCCGAAACCGCCACGCATCCATAATCCAGGGAGGTACATCTGAATCTGATGACGTCGCAACTCCCCCACCCTTAAGCCCTCCCATCCCCCTAATTATTCAAACCGTAATGTCGTTAAAGGTCCCATTTCAAAGCAGGACTCGGCCTGGATTGATCCCATCGCGATGCTCTGTCTCAATTCGAAACAACTGCTGCACTCTCCTAAAACCGATAACTGGAGGAAGGAAGCGATGTTTCGGGAAGGGAGGCAGAAGGTTTATCTGACCCCCGATGTACGAGGGCCGAGGCACAAAATTTGAGCAATAAATGGATTAATATCAGCCCTCCAGTGTGGATGGACAATGTTTGCATTGAGCACGCTTGTGTGTAGTTGAATATGGGATAGAATGACTGTTTGACCATGGATTAAGTATTCATGAAAGTCCTTATAAATGTTTTCAGTAAATATGTGGTGCATTTTAATAGGTGATTCATTAAATAGTTCAGGAGAATTGTGAATTGAAATTTACTGGCATATTGCTCATATATAACAGAAGGGGCTTTACATATTACACCCTTACTTACGTCTTATTCATATTTTATTTGTTCTATTACTAATATTTTGTCTTTTTCTTTCTTTTTTTTTTACTTTTCCATATACGAAGTATAGAGAAAATATTGCAATCATCAAAAAATTCTAAATTGAGATTTCGACTACACTTCATGTTTCAGACTTCTCTATGTTCAAAAATCAAATTTTTTTGAGAATGTTTGTCAGTCGCTATGACAAACATAACTCAAAAATACATTGAGTTAAATGGATGAAATCTTGTATACAGTCTTTGCACAAAATTTGTAGATTTCTATAAATATTTGAGCAAAATCAGTTGAGAGGAAATCTGTCTTTCCAGCAATTTTAATATAATTAATATAATAACTATAAAATAAAGACAGCTAATCAGACAAAATTCAGTGCACAGATTTACCATATAATGATTAGACATCGGTCAAATTTTATGCTATATCCAACAACAGGTTGCTCGCCTTTTGGTCTATACTCTCAGGTGTAAATCCGTTAATTTGAATCAGGTGTAAATCCGTCGTTGCACTGACTTCAATACAGAAGTCTGGTATGTGATTGAGTCTGCAAGCATAATTTTTACTCAAATTTTCATTTCAATCGGTTGGGAAAAACCTGTTAAAAGATTAAATTTTATTTACTGTTAATAGCGTTACTGTTATACTGTTAGTAGCGTGCCAGTGATTAGTCTTCAAACCCCTCGCCTTGAATGACACAATATATTCAGTAAAAATGTTGAATTTACCACAAAATTTAAAATTGTGTTGCTCGTATTTATGAAATGCCATGCGAGGGAGGCGTTCTCTGTGATAACATTTTTTAGAGATTATACAAGAATGTTTTGTAGAGACCACTCCACCTGTTTCCAGTGGGACTTTTCAGTTCTCAGAGGATCAAAGCAGTAAAACACATCTATCAGACAATTGCTACTACTTTATTCACCTGAAGGAGT
This sequence comes from Argiope aurantia, assembly GCA_026543865.1. Lineage (NCBI taxonomy): Eukaryota > Metazoa > Arthropoda > Arachnida > Araneae > Araneidae > Argiope > Argiope aurantia. The sequence goes on from JAPMOR010012991.1 coordinate 214,129, forward strand.
CTTCCGGAGTCTTTTCAGCATACTCTTCAATAAGTACTTCCCCCTTCATCCTCTAATTTGGGACCTAGAGTTAAAATTACAGACACCTCGAATACTTTCCGTGGCAATACTGAACAATAATTGCGAAATATATATCTTTGGCGCGAATCTAGCATTTTTACTGATCCAGAAAATCTGTTTTAAAATTTTCTTGCCAACTGACATCAAAATTTTAATACAAAAATAACAATTGTATTCATAATGACACATACCAGATTTCATATATTTAAATCATTGTTTTTATTTTATGGTTATGTTATTTGCATGTAAGCGAAAGTACATACTGACAGATAGTCAATTGACAGATTTGGTGTAATATTTTCTTATAATCTGTATTTTAGATACTAAAGCTGTGGATCAAGTTTTATCGATCTAGCTCTTTAAATTGCGTCGTTAACGAATTCACCAATACTCAGACAATTAAACTTCCTATGAATGTATTTTGCTGACATCTGACAAAAATCTAAAAACTAGGTCATAATTCCAGATGGCAAATTTCAGCTCTCTAACTCATTTCGTTTTTGAGTTATCTTGTATACAGACAGACTGATAGACATTCTGCTAAAAATATTTTTCAGAGTCGGGTAGGTCCCGAGTTTTCTGATAAATGCAATACTTCCTCTATATAAAAAATGATAAAGTAAAATTGATTTTAATTTCGGCGACATAAGAATTTTATTGCATTTCATACATAATATATAACCAATATATGATAATTTTTTATGTATCTATCAATAAAAAGGGATAATGATAAAATGATGATTCTATAGGTAAAAGCGCCAAAACCTTACCCTCTTCTACTTAATATGGGTGTGCAAATTAAAATGGTGTGATGTTGCTATATTCCTCACAAATGATTATCAAATATGAGCAGCAAAAATGATATTGCTGCGAAGTTCAAAGCTCTTTAATCACAATAATTGAAATATTATAACTATGTTAATCTAAAAAACGTTTTTGGAAATGATCCATTTATTTATTTTTCCTCGAATATTGACATCTACCGAAAGAAAATGAAGATTCAACAACTCAAATTTGTTTTTGTTCAGACAAAAAGAATCGAAAATAAGACTTATAAATGGTAAATGAGAGGAGAAAACGATAGAGATGGGAGACTTATTTGAATGGGAAATCAGAGTTCCTCAGGTTGCAGCTCTAGCGTCTTTAAATTGAATGGTTTGCTTCATATCGAAACCACCCATTCCTTAGTGTGAAAATTGACTTTCACGAATTTTCTCAGACCCAAACGCGTTTATTTTGCTCGATGCTTCATTTCTTGACTTATTTTCACATTTTTTAATTACTTTTTCTTTTTTCATTAATATTCAACATACTATAAAATTTTAAAAAGTTTAAAAAACCTCAAACTGTGTAAGTGGTAACGTACTCAAATTAGATAAAAATCGAAAATGGGGAATTATAACATAGGGAATATTGTAAAACAGATCTGCAGTCCCTATGGACGAGCAACTACTTAGTTGTTCTTGAATACATTGGAAAAATCATTTTATTTAATCAACTGACTGAAATCTTATAGAATATTTTTATTTTTTCGATTACCCACGATGTTTTCCCATGTTGTTATATGCAATTACACATAATTTGTAAAAAAGATCATCTCTTGAGTCGATTGAATGAAAATAAAAATTTATTTTCAAGAAAAACTACATCGTTTTCAATTTAATGGGCAAGTTTTTCAAGAAGTATTCAATTTTAACATACCTCGTAAAAGTTATTGGTAGTGAAAATGAATATCATATTGGCATTTATAGGCTTCTTAAGCTTACTTAAGATAACCTGAAATCTTTATCTTAAGATTAGAGCAGTACAGTACAAATTTTATAACTCTTGTTATAGTATAGATAATTGTAGTACAATATAAATATTTTTATTGTATTGTCACTTTTTATACATTTTATATTTATTCATTACGTAGTCTAATTGAAAAGAATTACTACTGCCAAAACTGTATTTGCGTTTTTTATCTGAATGGGAGCCTTTTTAAATTGTTTATGCAAATAGAGATTTTTTTTAAATTTAATTTTTGTTTTATCCGGTTAATTTTTTAAAAAAGAATTATAAATTGAATAACAATTAATACTTACGATTCAGCCGCATTTTGTTTCCATTTTTTTCAAATGCATTTTTGTTAGTATATGCTATTTATGAATTCTTAATGAATGGTTTATTGAAAGCTTGTTGAATAAATAGCATCAATAATATAAACTAAAGGCTATAAGAATTTCACTATAATTCATTAAAGGCTATAAGAATATAACTGTATTCACCAAAATAAGTTATCTGAACTGAATTTTCATTTCAATCCAATTAATTTTAATATTACGTGTAAACTCTTTATAATTTTTATGCATCGAAATTTACTTTAATATTCAACATATTCGATATTCCACAGTTCTAACTTTAAAATTTATCATTCAGAGAAAGTTTAAATAATATTGTGATCTCGTATTGAAATTATATTAGGAATGTTTCTGAATATATTCCTCGAACTGTGGTCAGACAATAGAAATGAATTGCTAAATTAACACATTTATATCAAACTTCCATAATACACACAAAAAAATTGCTGAATCCGATGTAGTAATCGTGAAACTGAGAAATTCTATTTTACTTAGTGATAAAGCCATCGTAAGCGAGAGAACTTTCAGAAGCGTCGCCTGAAGACCAGCTATATTTAACACTATCAACAAGAAAAGACCACAAGCGTCCATTTAATGAAGTTACAGAGCTTCGCCGAGTCATCCTGCTATCACTGACAAACCCCTTCCCCTTTAGTAAGTGTGATTGAATATCCGTGGTGTACACTTTGTCCGTGAGAGACGCCCTCTCAGAGGGATTTTGGGTGGCAGGGAAGGGTTTTAAGATAACTGATGAGATGTCCGAACATAAGTTAGCTTAATAACTATCAGCGAAGTGGATTTTTTTCTGTATAACAACCTGTTTATAACTAGGGGTGTCATTACGGTTAATGAAGGAGGGGAGGAATTTTTCTTATATTTGAAAAATAAATTTGGACGTTTCGGTATTATAAATACTTGAACTAAAATTGAATCTGAGAATTCAACAATGTGATATCTGTTTCAAGAGCAAAGAGTCTCAAGTTCTTGATTTAATTTCACTGGAAAATTTATATATGAAGTAAATATATGCGTTATATAAGCCTTGAAATGTCAGGAAATTTCGAAAAGAGTAGCTGTCCAAACCCCGTTCTCCTTTTGAAATTTATACAAAAGGGAAGTTTCCGATTTTATTTGTTTCTGAAATTATAATTAAAATAAAATTATACTTTTAGTATAATCTTACCGTTTGTATAATTAAAATAAAATTTCAAACTTTCTCTATCTGGCTTGGTGAAGTCATTCGATATTTTTGGAATGGAAACTAAATTCAGTCCATTTTAATGATACACGAACTAAACCTGGCCGCGATGTGTCAGGCATATGGTAAGCACTTGGTTAATTGGCAACATAAAATTATGATGAAAATTTATAATTTTCTCATTTTGGTTAAAATAATTGAGGCGATAAAAGGCAAGTAGTAAACGATAAAAATTAGCATGCATGATATAAAAAGCTAATTGATTTTTTTTAAAAATAGACATTGTGAGAAATTACCGCCACAAAATCGTTAAGATATAAAACTGTTGGGATGAAGAATGATTTACAATGAAAAGTAAAATTATATACTTATATGTGCACAAATGATGTACATATTAATATGTGCATAACTGAATAGGGTGTTTAGCACGAATTACAAATATGTGTAGTTTCGTAAAAAAAAATACTTATGTGCAAAACGTGTATGCGAATTACAGAGACGAGTCAGATATCCCAAAAATAATCTTCTTATAGAAATTGATAGATATCATATAATGACAGCCTCATATTAGCATCCATGTTTGTAGATCTTAACATGATTCAGTTAAAAATGATAACTAAGAAAGCTGTATAAAATTTATTGATTTAGATAAAATTAATAGTTTTAAATGCGAATAATTTCTAAAATTTTTCAATACTTTTTAATTTTATTTTGTTAATAATAATGTTACAACTAGGGATGGCTAAGAATATTTATAATAAAATATTATTAGATTTTTTATATATTTTCGACATTGTTTTTGAGTAATTTCAACTCGCTTTAAGAAGTGAAAATCAGAATATGATCATGTACCTCGTAGCTTTAAAATATTAACCACTAAAAGATTTTTTTTAAAAGTTATAAGAATTCAATTAAAATATTGCTGAAACTAATTTTTCTGGTTAAATATCAAAGCATATTAGGAATTAATATATTTTATGTGCAATGTTTATAAAATGAACTCATAAGCATAATAATTATAAATTATGATTCCGGTCTTATGTATTCTTGAAAATTAGAAAACTCTATTCACCTCAATATTATATTCCTCTTCATGAAAAACATTGTAACTTTAAAATGGGAAAAATAATGAAATATATAAAAATCATATGAATAATATTAAATCTGTTTTAATAACTTTTTTGATATCAGCTTCCTGCTGTTGAAGCCCATAATTGAATTGATAATATTACTATATGACATCAACCATAAATGAAAATAAAAGGGTTTTTGTTTACCTTGTATCTGCATTTTAATTAGAAATATATCATTCAAAATGCATTACATAGATTTTAAAACTTATTATAACTTCAATTATAATTATTTTTGAAAAAAGGAGAAGATTAGTTTATTCAAGCAAGTTTAAAAAATAAAAGATGAAAAAGCATCAAAACGAAATTTTTTATCCTGTTTTCTTTGTACAGTTGAAAAATGTATTCCAAATTTTAGAATTCGAAACATCTTATAAATGAATACAGACAATTTTATTTTTAAAAAGGCTTAAATTAGCAATTTTTTTTACATAAGAATATAAATAAAGGGAACTTTTAGGTTATGCATTTTGCAGAAAATAATTCCCATTTTATATGTAATATTTTATTTGAAATCACGGAGCTTATATTTTTACAAGAAAAAGAGTTACTTGGAAAAAGGCACGCAGTCACTAAAATTTCAGAATATATATATATATAAGGGTAAATACCTATCGGTTTACAGCATGATTTGATATAAGTGCTGGATCTTAATGGAAAAGATGAAACTGAAATTGTAATCACAGGCAATATATTAATTTTACTTGGACTGTAAGGCCGATAACTAAGCATAACTAAAAGAGGTAAATACTCTTCAATTTTTTTATGAGTATCTTAGTGTATATAACATGATGAGATTATAACTGCATACAAATGTCTTTCTTTTTTGCTATTAACGATAATGAGAAATGCGATCACGTTATCACTGAAGTACACAGTGATAAAACGCATTAATTGCTTCAAATGGTAACGATTTAAAACAAAGGAGCTTATTAATCATTATTTGTATATTCAGATCAAATATCCAAGTTCAGTTGACATTTTCTTCGGGGATATTGGTTGTGATTAATTTCAATTAGTACGCTTATACTTAATTTGATATCAATAATTCCTCCAAGGAAGTATTTTTAAACTTAAATTGAAAGAAATATTTAACTCTGTCAGTAACGAAAGGCCCCAAATTCCCGTAACAAAACCGACGGGCATCAGATACACCTAGATATCACCGAATTGAGAAATGCCCTCTTCTTTATGTGAAATGAAATACGTGATGGATATTCATTTCAATCACTAATCTGGTGATGATTTGTTCCAGTGATTAGTGATTCCGTACTCAATCAAGTAATGCTTTGTTCATTAGAGACGTTATCTCTGATAGTTTGAAGTATGTGGTGGTTTCCTCTTTAAAAAATGCTTGCTTTTTTTGCTTAGTAACCATCAGTTATATGGTGTCCTCTTTTGTATATTAACCCATTAAAACACTGTTCGCCATGAATTTGAAAGAGGCAGCGAATTCTTCTTTTATTTAAAAGAGTAATTCAAGCGTTCCAGTATTTTTAGATACCTGAAACAGAATAATTTTAGGAATGAGAGGGTTATACTGCGTTATTTTGTAGCTCCATACTTGATCTGGTTATTATTTCCACGTTCCACTCAAATGAAATGAAATTACATGATCGAAAAACCGCATCTAAAACATTAAATACCATATTCTCCCATTTCAAATTTCTTCAAGCATTTGAATGTTACTGTCTTAATATTTTTGAAAAATTCTTTATCAACTTAGCTCATAAGTTCAACTTTAAAGTTAAAGATGAAGAAATAAAATTAAAAATTAAAAATTCATAGCGACGTAGTGAAAATATAGTAGCATATGAATAGAATTTTAGTTCCTTAACCTTTGTGAATGGAAGAATATCGCAACATTACATGCTTCATGAAACGTTAGAAATGATGGTAATTTCATTGCAATAAGAATAAAAGTATTTTTTAAATTTGTGGAAATTAATTCAAAATTTAAATTGAGTACATATAAGCCGGTATTTTTTAAAAATTTAAATGGCATAAATATATGTTTTTCATATAAATTTTTCGAAAATAACCGAAATTCTAAAATGGTGCTTAAAATAATATTTTATGTAAAATTCTGGAAATTCATTGGCTTTAAGGTTTTAAATTCTCACACGCTATTTTCCATTTATTGACAATTGCTTTAATTACAAATCAAAACGTTTTCCCTATAAGGCTCTATCAGACACATATACATAAAAGAAAGCCATATACTTACTTTAATTGTTAATGGAAAAAATACTTACTTTACTATAAACTAAGAATTAGCATATTAAATAATGTTCAATATTTCTGATTTTCGGTGATTTGCAAATGGAAGAATTGCTGTAGAAGCTTAAGGGAATCACTGAATAATGTTTATAGATTACCTACTTAATTTGATAATCGTATTTATTTAGTTAATGAATTGCAAATTACATACGCGAATGTCAGATTAGGGCAAGTGAAAGCAACAGAGAAGTAATACGCTATTAGCACTTGGCAATACTTCTCGGAATTATTAATTTAACAAAATGTGGCGCTCTTTTTTAAATTACCTCTTATGAAATATTTTATTATAAGGAATAAAAAAACCTCCGAGTCGTTGCTGCAAACATTAAATGCCGATTAATTTTAAAAATTGCTGATTCTGGATGATAATTTCAGGGAATATTTATTAGTTCTTTGAAAAATTCTTAAATTTATTTGCATGTTTTTAAAAAATTCAGAAGTAATAATTAGTAATTGGAATAATTCAATAATTGTAATAATATAATATAATATTAAATATAAAAATAAATTATCTTAAATATGAAATTTTGATTTAATCTTAAATATATATAATGATATTTTTATATCTAATTTAATCTAAATTTCCTAAATTTTTGCCTAATTCGGCCCATTTAGGGGTGATTCTAAAGTGTTCTCTTGTTTCCTGATACCATTTCCAGTATGAAGCTGTGTAAAAATTAGTGCGCAATCAATTCTATTTCTCAAGTGAAAATGATACATTCGGTGCCCTTGTGAAAGGTCATCACGTGTATTGAATTGGCACGTGGCCGGAAATCCCATGTTATATAAGACTAGTGATCATTTGTTTCGGCCCTTCTTTCTTACTTCTGCTTTTGTGATGCACTGTATCGGTCGTGCCTTGTCCGTGTCTCTGCTTGTAAATAAATTGCTTTCCCGGAATGGATATTAAAAATAATTTTAAAATGTAAAATGTATATTCAATGTCTTCAAACCTGCATTTTGCTACAAACAATATATATATATATATATAAAGCAGAATATTAAGTGACATTACATAGTAAATCAGTTTTAAATAAAACTGCTTATTGTTATTTAGAATGGAAAAGATTTTGCATTGTTTATTTTCGGTAATGTGAAGCATTCGTCGCTATGATCTATTTAAAGAGTAATTTTCTGTCTATAGAGATATTCAAAATTACAAAACTTGGATTGAAAATGTTAAATAAATAAGAATAACAAAACAGCAAAAAAATCTTATTCTTTCAGTGCCACGAGTTGAGAATAATTTGAAAATATAAAATGTGATGCTCCTATTTGCATAACATTCATAATTATATTTAAAATAAAAGATTAAACTTAAAGAATGGCTGACATAATTGAATTGATGAATATTTAGGAAAAGTGTTTTTTTTTCAGTATAAAAATTAAACAAATAATTTCACAAATTATAGTCGCTTCATTTCTATCCAAACTATTTTATCGCATTTAAACTATTTTATCGATTTATTATTAGTTTTCTCACAGACACTATTATTTATCCATTTCGAATGGAAAGTACGCAGTTTTTGGGATAGTACAACCAATTTTACTCAGACTTCAAAACAATGAAAAGCACATTTTACTGGGTGTGAAAGGATACAACGACAAGAGTTTTTTTTCTTCCCCTACAATATATCATTTTCATGTGTAATTATTGTAAAAGGAACATTATATTTTATGCTTTATTTTTCAAAAGAGCTATATGTTTACTTTTCATATTTAACCAGAAATATTAATTTATTGATAATATTATTCGCTCTTGGCGACAAGCTGATTGAGATCCGGATTGATACTCTCTAAAACGTTCAATATTTTATATAACTTGGTCTTTTAATATTCTCTCCCCCAAAACATTTTCCCGCTGCAAATTTTGATAGTCATATATTTTATTATTATAGAAGCATTATATCGTTCATTTTATTTTATGTCCCTCTAGTTTATTTCTTATGTCTGTCAGGAATTTTATCTCTCGTAAAATTTGAAATGGAAATAGAAGGGATTGAAATTCAATTAAAATAAACTTTTTTTCTTGAAACCAACATGTTTTTTTAATATCAGTACAGAAATCCAAATTGATGCTGAATTTTTATGTGTATTATTAAATATTTTTTTATTATTATTAGGCATTATTTTTATTATTACAAGAATCATTCATTTAAAAAATTATCCGATTCGTCATAAAATTCATATTTTAGTTTTACTTTCGAAAAGATTTTAAAAACAAATAATGATATTTTATTTCGTTTCAGTCAATGATTTTACTTCTCAAAAAATTATGGTCTAAATTTTAAATAGCCCTTTGATCCTAAGGGATTCGCACTTTGTGAAGTATTTTTAACATTCCAACTTTAAAAGAGATTAAGAAAAAAAATTATATATTTTTCACCCAAATCTGTTCGAGCTGTGAAGCTCTGAGCATTACTATTTTAGGACAATCAACAATTTCATAATTTTTGGCTAATCAGCCTATAGAAATTCGGAACTCTGATTAGTGTATAAGAAAATCAACACAATTGTTTAAACCGGGAATTTTTATAAAAAAGTAATATTCAAATTTTCCACAACTTAGTTTTAGTCCCAGTAGAGTGGGCTTTTCTCTACATTTAATATTTTAGTGTCTCAAGAATATTTTCTTAAATAGGACCCTTAGAATATTGGACTCAAAATATGAAATTCGTAATTCATCAGAACATTTATGGATTGAAATAAAATAAAACAGTATTCTTTCACTTTACTTTTTCATAAATATATAATAGAATCATTTTTCTTATTAGATGCATATATCTATTATCATGGCCTAGGAATCATTTTTAGAGCCACGATTAGAGTAAATATCCTGCATATATAAAATTATGTTTAAATTCATAATAAACGCCTTTTTTAAAGTTCACAGGAAAGTTTCTTGCTTGGATTAGTTATATTAACGTCCCGTTGTAAAGCAACACTAGGCCTATTTTGGACCTCATAATTTTGAACACCGATCATACGATGAGAATGACACCTGAGCTGGCACCCCCATCTCTACACCACACCACACCAGCGGGAGGACGTGTGGGCCTGACCGAAGTAAAATGTATCAGATTCCCTTACCCGACGGTTCTTCGGTGGAATCGGGTCTCAAACCTGAAACCCTACGGCTCACGAGCCGAGACTTTACCACTAGGCCACCGCAGCCCACATTTTTCTTGCATTTATCTTTCTTGAAGTTATCATGCTTCATATTTATTTCATTTCTTACACATACCTGTTGAAAATAACGCTTTCCTGGGTCTGGCCTGCAGTGCGATTTAACAATATTTTAATTTGAACTTTGTCAGCGTTATAGCAAAACGTTGATAAAAGCTGTTCTGTAAGACTAAAAGATTACATTTTATATTATTTTGTGTGAAATATATTATCTGACAATAATTAAGATATTGTTTTTAAAATTTTGAAAAACATTACACGGTAAAATAGTAGGTAAAATTGAAATATTTTATTTTTCTAATTTTAGATGATGTAAATAGTATTTTTGCATTGTAAAATGTTTAGAAGTTATTGGAAAAACACCAACATTTTTCTTAATTTTTATTTAATTAAATTTCGAAGAAATCACTCTGACGGACATGCTTTTATTATCCAAAGTATATGTATGCATGTTGATAGATCTAGGTCAGATGATATAACCTGCAGAACTGCATAATCGCAAAGATAAATTTTAACTAAGTTTTTAATTGAATAAATCCAAGTTTTTTCAAGATAACATCCAAAAATATCGCACAAAAAGGAATTTTACACCTTTTTAAAGTTTAATTTTTTTAATGATGCCAATGAAATAGTCATAAGAATTTTGCAGAATTATAGAAATTCTTTAATATATTTTTTTGATTACAGATTAACTTTTTCCTGAAGTTCGAACCGTTTTCATTGTTTCACTTCTTATCTGATAGCATAATTTTCTTCTATTGTGGAAAAAAATAAGGAAGAAAGTTTCTGCTTGATATCTACATAATTTACGAGACATATATAAAAGAAGTTACAATATAGTGAAATTTAGAAAATAGACTTACGTTTTTAAAAGCACCATGATGACATTAGGACTGGTTTAAATTAGAAAGTTTCATGTACACAATAAATGGAGCATATAGAATACTGTTAATAGTTATTGTCTGTCAGTTTCACGGTACCATGAATATTGAACTATATCTGAAGAATTTAACCGAAATTAAAGATATCCAATATTCTTTGAGAACCAGCTAGTCATCATTGACGATTGGATCTTCACCGGTAGGGAAAGGACTCATGAGCGTCTAGGGACTTTACTCTAACGAGAAGGATTTAAAAAAAAATAAACGATACAACCTGCAATATTTAACCCAGAGTGTTTAAAGAAATATTAATTTATAGTTTAAACTATCGAATAAACCATATTTTTGTGCAATAACTATTTCAAAAGCTACAAGTTGACTGGTGTACATTAGAAAGGTCTATATACAAATTGAATAGAGCATATGAAAGAAATTAAAATTACAATTTTTAATACCTGATGATTTGAGGGAATAAAAAACATGAAGCTTTATCTAATTATTTACTTTTAATGAAATGCAATACATATCCCCGCCAAATCAAGTGGTCACCTTAGCCAACTAGACAAAAATAAATAAATAATTCAATTTTGTTATGTGATCATGCATTAAGAAAAATCATTTAAAAATCAATGACAACTAAACGATATACCCTATAATAATTAAATAAAAGTTATTCAAAAGATATTTACATTTTAAACTGGTATGCAACGCATTTTTGAACAATAATTATTTTAGTATTCGCATGGTGAGGAAAAGTCGCGCGAAAGTGCAAGAAGTGACATAATTTTTTATTATTTAATCAAATGTTTCAAAAATTAAACAATTAAACTAATAATTAGCAGAAATATCAGAGTTGCTTAGAAATGAACAGAATATCATGAGGCAAATTTCAAATCGCAAATGTTTAGTCATTTAAAAATATTTTATTGAAGAAATCATTAAGACAGTTTCACAAATTGTTTAATTTTCAACAACCATTAGTCGCGACCAACCAACATTTTTTAACAACCAATAATTAGACCTATTTGAATCAACTGGTCACCAAAGGTGCCTAGTTTTTAACATAAAATATTGAAGTACAGATAAAAATTAGAGTTCATTTTCATACTTAATTTTTTTTTTAAAATCGTATTATTATTTCTTAAATTTAAGATAAAAGTATTAATTAAATTAATTAAAACATTCATTTGAAAATTAATAAAAAAGTACAATAATCATTATTATTAGACAATTATTATATTACAATAATTATTATTCATTTATTAGAATTTCATAAGGGCTATTTAATAATTAGGTATTATTTCTACATTGTTATTATCCAAAACTGTATCCATTTGGACATCAGTTCAGTTAACCACTGAAATGCTAATTAAATTTAGAAATTAAATATGTAATTTAAACATATTTCCTTTTTCGAAAGATTCTACTAAGATTTATAATGTTTTTATGCACTTCAGTTGTAAAGATAATGGAGTGTTTGAAATCTCAAATTTATATTACATTTTAGTTCTGATATGTGATTTTAGAGACAAATGAAACTAGGTGTAAAGCATTTAAAATAGTACGATAATATCCTTATTTCAATGTAAAAATATTCTGATCAAGTTAAAAGCAAGATGTACTAATACAAATTTAAATTATATATATTATCAATATTTTCACAGAAAATAAATCGATCGTTTAGGGGGTTGGGTTGAAAAGTTGTAAATCTTGTAGAGTATACTAAAATACTTTTACAAATATGGCATTTGAGTGAGTAATACCAATTATAATAAAACACCGGAACGAAGTACGGTTATTTGCTTTTATTGCAATTTTTTCCTGAAAATAAAACTTACTCGTATACATGCAAACACGCAACATGGGTGTGTCCAATAGAAAAAAAAATGATTTTTCAGAACATTGTTTTGTGTATGTCACACAACTTTGTAATAGTAATGGTGTTTTTCATTTAAGTAGATGAATAAATAAAATTCTGCCAAGAACGAAGTAATTGGATAGACTGTTAAGTTTTGTTATTCTCGATAGTTAATATTCATTTTTTTAATTACGCAAAGTTAACCCTTAACTGGGGAGGGGAACATTTAGGACTTAACAGGAAAGGTGCGGTCTAGGAGACCGCATTTTCTTTACATTCAAATTAAATTTTAAAATAAAAGTATTAGCATGAAAATCTATCAATATATTCTGCAGATATTTTTCTTGATATATAAATATGTTTTTGAAATTTTTTTAAATATATTATCATTGAAAAAAGTAATTGCGTTGGAACATACATTTTTTTTTCTCAACTTACATGTTGCAACAAATAATATTCTTGAAATAACATACGACTTATTTTTTTAAAATCAGATTTACTTTTCCAATACACAAAGTTATTAGAAAGTTACAGATAAAAATATATGGAAAAATTCAACAATTATATGAAAAATAAAAAATTGACATTGGGTAAAATTGACCCTTTTTATTATTGGCATCGGTTTTCGAGGACGTTCTAAACATGCAGGCTAAGTAGAAGTATAAAAATCAGCCAATAAATTCTATAGATATTTCTCTTGGCATATTAATACACCAGAAAATGGGCACACAAGCCTTAGAAACGGAGGTGTGTTGTGGTATATTAATATATTTTAGAAATTTTTCAAAATACATTAACACTAGAAAAATTCATTATATTTGAAAATACACATCAACGCAATACACATCAAGCCGAATGAGAACATTCATCAAAAAAATTTTTTGTACAATTATCCTCATCATTAAAATCAATTTATGCTTCATTTAAAAAGTCTCTGAAGCTCTGCTTTATAACGAGAATCAGAAAGTTGGATGATGTTTCCAGGACCAAAATTTAGACCCGGCTTTAGACCATCTAATCTTTGCATAAAACAGGAACACTAAAAGGGAGCGCGGTCTCACAGATGTCGCGCTAAGAAATAGCTGAAATATTTAAAACAGCATCCGCTGAAACCGACTGAAAAAGTGCATGTGTAGTGAAGGTCACGGAACAGCAAGCTACAGGGGTAATCCATTCGATTATGCTGAAAATAAAATGGGGTGACCGAAAGTTCATCTTTAGCGGTCTGACAGACCACATCTCTCCAATTAAGGGTTAAGATATAACACTTAATAATATGTTATGTGTGTTATAATAATTTATTATGTGAGTTAATAAAGGAATTAAACATATTAAACTATTGGGAATTTTCTTAGATGAAAAATATTTTGGACAGTTAAAACCTTCTTAGCATTTCATAGAAAAAAACATTTTGTTTCATTATTTGGAAATTTCAAGATAAACGATATTATGAATATAGATTAAGCCTATAACATTATTTTGATAGCTGAATTTAGCGATTAATAGTAGAATTTGCTTGAAATTTGATTGAAGTCTACAAATTTGGTATAAATACCGTATACCAGATTTCATTTATCTAGGCCAAAGCGATTTTGATTCATCTTTAACACAAATAGACAAGGTAGATGAACACTTTTCTAAAATGTGTTTTTCGAACTCAGTATGATCTAAAAAGAGGAGATTAGTCAAAATCTCCAATTAATTTTTTTAATACTATTATTGTACATTCGCTATAATATGCGTAAGAAAAAATCTTCGATTTTAAGAAATTTTGTAATTAAATATATATTATCTATAATTATAATAAAGCTCAGTGTGTGTGTGTGTGTGTGTGTGTGTGTGTTGGCGCTCTACAGGCCAGACCGTTTGACCTACAGCTACCAAATTTGGCACGTGTATCCCTTGGAGGTCGGGAATGTGCACCTGGGGGTTATATTTTCCCATTTTTAATTAGAATTTTATTTATTTAAAAATTAAGCGAAATTTTGGCGTGTTTCTGCTATAACTTTCGAAAATATTACCGCACAAACACCATTTTTACATGAAGTTAAAGATCAAAAATTTATCTTTTAAATGATACCAATGTTTTAACCTTAAAATAAAATTTCTGTTTTTAATGAATTTTTAAATAAATATTTTAACTCTATTTTTCAATAATTTTTTTCGTAAAAAATAAAAATTAAGATTAAGCACGTTTCGCATTCATGGGAAAAAATTAGCTTTTTTCAAAGTGTTGCCATCACATTGATTAAAGCCCCAATTAAAAATAAATTAAATCTTTTTGGAAATGAAATCTGCAAAAATATAATTTTCGACACGTGTCTGTAGGAAATGAAACAAATATGAAATATTATTTTTTTCTAAAAAATCAATTCAAGAAAAATTATTTTATGATCTTTTACACTCTCTATATTATTAATCCAATAAATCAGTTTTATTTTAAGGCAAGTTTTGTTTAATATGAACAGGATATCCATTCAAATCAGGGCCACACAGCTAATTTGTAAACCTTTAGTAAGAAACACATCTCCTAAAATGGTCTAAATGGAAAATGATTATATTTTATGTAACTCGATTCAATAAATGATCTAATAAATAACGAATTTTTGATTTTACTTAAAGCCTCTGTTGTGGATGTCACGCTTTACAAAATGTTCTTGAAACACTAATATTTTAAATAAAAAGAGTTAATTTCCAATCAACTAAATCAATCACTTAAACTGACTAATTTATGAAAATTTGAATATCACTATTCAATAAAAAAAGGATAATTTTAGATTTTTCATCGAAAGAAAAATTTGAAATACGCTTATTGGCGTATTTCAAAGAAAATACGCCAATAAGCGCTCAGGTTTCTCAAGATTAATTGGCCTAAGATTATGAAAATGTTGAGTTTTTCTAAATTTTTAACATTTAAAACTTCATAAATAAGTGTTAGTTGATCATGGAAAATAGAAACATTCATTCACTTATTTAAAATTTGGTGTGCCCAGAATATTTCTCAGAATATATTACCTTACTGCATTAAATTTAAACTTCATAATTTTTGGAATATATTTATAGGCCGGAACAAAATATTATTATTGAATTCATTTCAATCCTTTTGAAATGAAAACTGAAAATTGAATTTTATGCTGAATCTGAGAAATTTTTGTTGAATTATTGTTTGAGATATTACATAAATTATGAAAAATATTTTGTAGTTCACATAAGACTTAAATACCCAGAGATTCTGTTTGCAATACTCATTTTCAATAATAATAAATAAATAACAATAAAGATGATAGATAAAATAAAACGCTTGGTTTTATTAAAAAATATCTTTATATTAATTGTAATTTCATCATTTCCACTTTAAATTAAAGTTGAAGTTTTACCGGAAATGACAACAAATTAGCAAAATATATATAGTAAATTGAGCGCAACGATCTAAACAACAGTATAAGTTTGGTATGACTATCAAAATTTGAAGATTAAAAATGTTTTGTTTGAGAATCTATTAAGAGGCTAGTTAATTAAAATATTTAATGTAAAATTGTAACGAGCGGTAATACTGGCGAACCAGCTGGTCGCCAAAGGCGGCTAGTATATAATATCAGATAGTACCACTTAATAATACTCTATTTAATATATACAATTTTATTAAAAAATAGATTTTTACTATTACACTATTTACTAATTGCATAAAATATTTACTATTTACATTAGTTCAGTCGGAGCAATTGAAGCCAAGATTCTATAGTATATCTTCCTTGCTAATTTGTCAGGTTGCAATTTCCTTTAAAACCCTAGAGAAAACGGTTTTATTGAACTTTTTCTAATTTAATAATCTAATCCCGTATCTAATTTAATCTCGTATCTAGTTTAATAATATTGAGAATATTCTGTTGCTTAAAATTCCCACTTTTCACCTTCATACTCCAGATCTTTCAGGCTTTCTGATCACCATGACAACCAGCAATGAATACAGCAATAATTCGCAAGTTTTCTCTGAAGGATTTCAATGCCTTGTATTCTAAAGAGCAGCAATGAATAGAATTACACTGATCAGTTGTTAAACTGCTGTCTGATTAGTCCGTAGATTTACGTGTTACTTGTCTCTTACAAAGGCTGATGAAGTTTACAACTGCTTTGTAAGGGGCTTTGGACAGATTTCTGTTTGTATTAAAGTAATATATATATTTATAAAAATTAAAAATTATGATATTATTGAAATAGAGACTTTTAAATATAATATAGGAGACCCGTTAGCAAATCGACCGCTATAGGCAACAAGTATTAGGTATGTTGGTCGCCATAGGCACCTATTATTATCTTCATTTGAATATTTTGTGTAGCTTGAAGCTAATATATTCTTCAGCAAAATATTTTTAAACTTCAAATCTTATAGAAATATATATTATAAATTTTATAAGCTTTAAAACGTTTTCATTGTGAAAACCATTTCCTTAAATGTATACCTAAAACTTTATATATTCAATTATATCATAAGCAAGAGCAACATACAATGTAAAAGATTACGTACTTAAAATTTTTCCTTACTCTGATTCTGAAATTAAACTTTAAACCAAAGTGACACATTTTGAAAATGGTTTTAAAAGCCTGTCTTATATTGAAACATTTTCAACATGGAAAATATGTCAATTCTTCATATTATATATATATTATCATCAACGATGTAAAAAACAACCTTAGATTAAACATTGAAAATTATTTGAGATTCGCTTCAATATTGGTATATATTATTGTAAAATGCGATTGAAATATTATTTGTATATTAATCAGAAATTGAATAAATGTTTGAAAATTATTTATTAAATTAAATGAATTAATATTAAGGAGATTCTTGTCTTTTAAAATATAAAATTATTTTTGTGTTTTGGCATTTTTATATATTATAGTTGGACATGACGAAATCCCTCTTAATTTCTAATTAATTAAAATCATAATTTAATTTTTTATTAAAAAATCTTTCCATGAGGCACATTTTTGTCCCCGAAAGTGTATATGTTCCAAACTGTTTGGAAACTAAATTAATCGGTATAGCTTATAAAGAATCAACACACATACATATATCCAATTCAATCATTAATACAGATTCATGAATGAAGTTCATTGATATGAAAGCATTTTTTGTCTTCCGAGAAGCTGTTAGTTTCAATTCATACTACTGAAACCTACTTCATATATCCCAATTATCATGTACTCATTTCTCCTGTTAAATCCTGCATTTTGGGGTAGTTTAATTACCGTTATGTCGTTTATTGAAATTCTGAAAGACTTTAAAATGGGCAAGAAAATCAAAATTTACTGCATTATAAATTAATCAATTTAGATTTCTAAAGGTTACGATTAGGAACATGAAATAAATTTAAAAATCTCTTAAAATTATTAGAGGATATGTTATTAATTTTTCTCATAGCAGAGGTTTTATTTCTTTTCTTTTTTTATTCTTATTATCAGTCAAACTATCATATTAAGAGTGACAGAGACGATAGCAAACAAAATGAGCAATTATATTATTAAAGCAGAGACATATTTGCTGAACGACGAACTTCAAATCCTAGTAATCTTCTGATACAACAAATATACTATCATCAAAAAGAAATTTGAATTCCTTTGTAACTTTGGTATTTCACAAGTTTGGCAGCCAAATCTCATCTTAAAAACTTAGTGGCGATAGCAATGACTTGGAGATAGGTTTGTTGAGATAAGCAATTGATTATTCGAGTTAATTAACTACTATCTCGAAAATTTTCCTCTACTGTTATCATTTGTTTTTCAGAATTGTTTTGCCGTAATGAAATTAAACTCTCAATAAAATGTTTATGTCATTCTAATATTAATTTCTATTCTATAACTATATTTGTTATAGACTGTTAAAAAATGACACTTCTGAAGTTAAATAAATGTTATGAGCATTCGACGAGATCTTAGAAACTGGTATATATTTCTTAAAAAAATTTCACTCACCTAAAACAAATTATATTTTATAAAGACACAAAATATATGCATAAATAATAAAATTTTATATTTTTAAAGTTTAGTATGGGAAAAGGTAAATTGTAACAAAGTAAAATCTTTACATCTATGTAAAGCCTATATGCTAAAATGTCAGAATCAAAAAAAAGTTTCTCTTAACTCAAATAATTTTCAAAAAATTCACAAAAGTTGTAAAATTCTCACAATTGATTTGCAACGTCTACTTTGAGGGACCATATATTAAATTTATTCATATTAATAGGTGTACTTTTTATGAAACACGAGTTTTAACGACAATTATAATATCGCAATTGATTAAATTAATTTTATTTTTAGATCAGACGATTTTAATACAAATTATGCTTTCTTTAAAAAAATTAATGTATATTTTTCTAATCAGACAATATAAAAATAGATAGCAGGAGAGATTGACTGTTAGAATTAATTTTCCCTTTTACCAGCTGTTACTTACTCTCTTTACCTTTCGTGTTTTACTTGCAGATGGTTCATATGAAAGAGAATTCATTACATATTTCACTAATAATTAATAAATTTCATTCATTAATAAATTTCTGCAATTGTAAAGTCTAAAGGCTTATGAAAATAAAATTATTAACCGATTTATACAATCATATTTAATAGATTCAAACTTTAATCAATAAACAAATGGAAACTAATATACATGCAACAATTTGCGATAATATGAACGAATCTTTTAAAAAGACCGATTAATCGTTTAAATTTTAAATATCTATATTCCTTGAAATCAAAATATTGGGCAACTACTTTGAATGGTTATTGAACTACAGATATTTCATATTTCTTATAAATTCAGTGACTGAACACCCCAACCTAATTTGTGTTGCAGGCAGGAAATTTAAAAGTCATTTTAGTGCGAAAATTCACCATTTCAAATTAGTTTAAACAATTTTGAATCTAGAAATATCGTCGAGAACATCCATTTCCGACAAACGGGAGCTAGATTTCAATACCTTTCTGGATACGATTTTCAAATGTCATCGTAAGAGATAGGTGCTTTCAATAAACCCTTTAGATGGCTACAATCTGGCACCGAGTTAATGAAAACTCCATTTTTCATCCTACAACATGCCATTCCAGAGGCAATGATTCTACCGACAGAGGCAATTTTTGCCCGGCAAAAGACCTTCAACTAAACTTTCTTCTCATGACATTCCGCGTGCGCTATTAACTGCCGCCATTCCGTGCGAGTCATTTGCCTGTCCGGGCACGTTTACCACGCGCACGGCTAAGGGTGCACGGCTCATTTGAGCAGGACGCCTCGGAAATTCGGTATAAATTATTCTAAGTCATGGAATCGGGCAGAACGCCGGAATTGAAATTTTTGCGACGACTCAACGCCCTGAAATATGAATTCCCGACCTGTTCCTAGGAGGCCAGCAAAGAATTCTAATTAAGAGTGAAGACTTCTGCTGTGGTGTTAATGAATAGGTCTGGGTTGGAAATGCGCGATTCGCCCATAGCATCGATAAATGATTGGGTTTGTTTGGTTTTCGAGATTCAAAATCAGAGAATTTGACTCAACAGCACGCTCACATGCCGAAGAATAAATTTCCGGAGATATATTAGTCTTCTTTTAAAATAACTCTTTACTCTTAAAGGTGACTTTTGATAATTTTCTCTTATTCCTTTGCTTAATGAATAACTTCTTCTAGAAACAGAGAGTTTTAATCTTAGAGCAATCAGATGCTTAACTTATATACCCCTTTCTTTAGTTTAAGGCACTTTGATTATACATTCATTGATCATTTTGATAACTCATTTTTCAAAGATACTGTGCACGAGAAATCTAGCATTTCCACAAGCAATAAATACCATTATATAGTTGAACAGTAATAGTACTCCAAATTCCAAAGAGTGTTTGATATATTAATATAAGTGTCAGCCTTAAAAACTTCATATATTAAACATTCTTAAAAGTATTGCTTATGAATTTTGAAATAGTTTAATCTAGACATTACAGAAGTTTAAACCGACTGACTTTGCTCAACCCCACTATTACTTTAAAAAAGAAATGGATGCAGTGCAAAGTTATATATAAGGTAGCAAAAACATTTTAAAGTATGTGCTTTTAAAGTTTTACTTTAAATGATTTTAAATTAAAATTCGATAAAGATACGTCAAACAAAATTATCCAAATTAATATCCATGGAATGTTTGTAAACACCGAATGCCTATGAGGCAATTTTGTAATGTTTGCAAATTATAATTTAATGTAGGGAATTGAACTGTTCGTTTCACCTCAAATCCCCAAGAATCAGTCCAGCTCTTTTCGTTCTATAATTTAAAAAAATGCATTCATTACTAAAAAAGTTAAATTATTTGAAATTGCATGAAATGCTAACATTAAGTATTCATCAATTAATCTAAACTAATTCATTTTTTTCTGGAATTTAAAAAAAAAATTGGCTGCAGATTATGATATCGTTAAATTTCGCTGATTATATGATATTTTTGTGATGCAATTCATCAAAATTTATCAACATGATAAATTTTGATGAATTTATAACATCGAAATAATAATCCAAGACGGTGATTATTAATAAGATTAATTATGTTAATCCATTTTAATGAACTACATCTAATCGCGAAAACAGTAAAATATTTATTTAACGATATCATTGTTTTTAACATATTATTTTAAATTGCACTTGAGCAATACGGATAGAGCATTCGAAGTGATTAGTTGTAATTCAAAGTGGCAAAAATGATTTGTGAAGCTCCTGTAGTTCGGAAACTTTGCTATGCACAGAAAAATTCTTTACATCTCTATTTCGTTCATTCTGAATGAATCGTCTGCGATTTCTTTTATTTCGTGTTATCAGAGATTTCGATTTATAATTCAAAATCTTGATTTAAACTTAATTTATCCTAATTCCGGCTGTAAAAAAATTACTTTCAGTTTTCCACCTGGCCAGCATGAGAACTCGAACTTCCACCAAATGATGGTTAACAAATTCGTTCTGATTTTGCATCCCACATAAATATTACATATAATTCAAAAATATCTAAAGATTTTTGAAGAAAAAAACCCCGCGGTGTATTCTTAATACTGCATTTTAACATAATAGCATATATGTATCAAATATTAGTTTAAAAAAACCTTTTAGATTATTAAAAACATTGGTAATTAAAAATTGGTATTTCATTCATGATGAATATTTAACTATTATAATTCCTTGATATTTAGTTAATAAAAATTTCTAGAATTATCACGAATGATATTGATTTTTGCTAACCGATTTAATCAATACTTTCATTTCTGAAATATATGCTAGATATAACAATCTATTGATAAGTTCAATTTTGCAATGAAGACCGACTGTCGTCGTCCGAAATAAGATGTCACAGAATTTCATTCTACAATAAACATGTTTATATGCAGTTTGTATAATATCAATTCATTTTATTAATATATTTTTTTTCTAACGAATCTAAAATATACTTTCTCTAAGGCAAAATAATGAAATAAAGATGAGATTTTATCATAGCATTCTTATATAAAACATTTTATTTTTAAGATACTCGTGGTTACGCATATATTTTAACAGGCAAATTATTTTTTATAATCCTTGTATATACAATACAGTATATGCATTTTGAAATATTTGTCAAGCCTTTTTGGTACGAAACATGTTTATTTTAGACGACCGTTTAACTGTTTATTTTTAGCAATCATTATACATTTGCATTGCCAAATTCATTAATATCAATGAATGGTAAATACGCTATATAAATTTCCTTTTATACTGATATTTAACTTTTGATTTTTTTTACTTGCAAAGCAAAAAAAAATTGAGCATTTTAATTTATTTTTTATTGATATCATTTGAAATATTCATCCATAAAATTTATAAATTATGAATGTTATTTGGAGTCGTGATTTTGGAGCGAAATTAGACCAGATTAAATCATTCATCAAACAAAAAATATTCTAAAATACTTCCTTTCATTGAATATTTTTCTTTAATTACTTAAATATGAACAATCCAACTATTTTCTTTTCTTCAAAGCGAGCATAAAATAATTTGCTCAACTTGTTTGCAACCAATAACCAAACAATATAAATTCTAACATATACTTATCATATCACTAAAGTTCTCTTCTTTTAGTTTCAAACCCTGAAGGACAATTTTACACGAGTGTCAAGACAAAGTTGTCATTATTTGTTGTTTGAGCAGCCAAGCAAGAGCAATCACACGTTATTAATAGTCTTATCCAACGAATAATCGTTCCTTTTTTTTCCTTCTTTCTCGTTTCCACATAACAAATTACCTCGGCTTCCAGAGGAAAATCTAAAAGCTGCGAAACAGTTAATGTCTGATTTTGTGTCAAATCGCACAATTAGAAGCACTATAATTCCAATTTGAAGCAATGATTTTTGTTTCACTCAGCGAAAACAAGAGAATTAGAGGGAGATAATGAATAACTAATGATAAATGACTTAATGTTGCTGAACCGCTTCGAGCTGTGTACAGAAACACTGCCTATAATTGAATAACTTTTAGGAAACAAAATGTTATTTTTTTTTTTGAATATTTAGTGTCTGTCTGAGATGAATACATGAGATAAACAATGATCCGGAATTGGGGAAAATAAAAGAAATTTTCAGTTATCATTGACAATTTTTACACTTATGCTGTTTATTTAAATGTCTGGAATTTTCGCGACATTTCAAACTGATTGTAATGAAGATATGAAAAAAAAATGTTCTTTAAATATAGAACTGAACATAAAATTCCCCAATTGCTTTGTAAAGACAATTGTTTAAAACATTATCTAAAGCATTGTAAAGCAATCGCTTGTTTCTTCCATTGTAAATGTTTTGTCTTCACTCCAGAAGAACATAAAATCCGTATATCCTTTATTTGTATATCAACAATGCCATATTTAGGAAATTAATCAACATCAAAATTATTCAGTTGTTCGAAAGGAGATATACTTTACACAATTTTATCTTTAAAAAATTCTTATAATAGAAATTTTTATAGTTTATAGAAGAAAACTATGTTAATTCACACATTATTTTATATCGACATTGAAAAATACAACGATAAGAAGCCTATTAATTATATGGTACCTATAATTGTTAAAAGTTTAATATTGAACAATCCCATGATTTCATCGAACTTGGTACTTTTTTCCAATTCCATCTTATTTCTTTTAAATTACTCAATTTCTATTTTTTTTTTTTTTTTTGACGCACGAAATCTGTTTTCAATGAACTAGATTAATTTAATAAAAATCATATGTAAACTAAGAAAATTTCTGTATAAACTAGCAAAAACGTTTTCACTAAAGATCCCTCACCTACTCTTGCAGAGAGTGCATCCTTTTGACGTTGTATTTATCTTTTCAATTTTAATTGTTAAAAATACTTACAGAATGTTGAAAGGATGCAAATTCATTTTTCAGGGAAACAATTCAAAGCAGTTGCATGTATTTATTTTTTGGTGCAATAAATAGGTCAATGTATTAAATGAATTATTGTGCATCGTATTAACTTTCCGACTGCAAAGGGTTAATACATAACACATTCCACACAATAAGTAAAA